>JAXIVJ010000268.1:0-55000 GCA_036785665.1 Chirona hameri | reverse complement strand
TGTGTGTGTGTGTGTGTGTGTGTGTGTGTGTGTGTGTGTGTGTGTGTGTGTGTGTGTGTGTGTGTGTGTGTGTGTGTGTGTGTGTGTGTGTGTGTGTGTGTGTGTGTGTGTGTGTGTGTGTGTGTGTGTGTGTGTGTGTGTGTGTGTGTGTGTGTGTGTGTGTGTGTGTGTGTGTGTGTGTGTGTGTGTGTGTGTGTGTGTGTGTGTGTGTGTGTGTGTGTGTGGTGTGTGTGTGTGTGTGTGTGTGTGTGTGTGTGTGTGTGTGTGTGTGTGTGTGTGTGTGTGTGTGTGTGTGTGTGTGTGTGTGTGTGTGTGTGTGTGTGTGTGTGTGTGTGTGTGTGTGTGTGTGTGTGTGTGTGTGTGTGTGTGTGTGTGTGTGTGTGTGTGTGTGTGTGTGTGTGTGTGTGTGTGTGTGTGTGTGTGTGTGTGTGTGTGTGTGTGTGTGTGTGTGTGTGTGTGTGTGTGTGTGTGTGTGTGTGTGTGTGTGTGTGTGTGTGTGTGTGTGTGTGTGTGTGTGTGTGTGTGTGTGTGTGTGTGTGTGTGTGTGTGTTGTTGTGTGTGTGTGTGTGTGTATGTATGTATGTATGTATGTATGTATGTATGTATGTATGTATGTATGTATGTATGTATGTATGTATGTATGTATGTATGTATGTATGTATGTATGTATGTATGTATGTATGTATGTATGTATGTATGTATGTATGTATGTATGTATGTATGTATGTATGTATGTATGTATGTATGTATGTATGTATGTATGTATGTATGTATGTATGTATGTATGTATGTATGTATGTATGTATGTATGTATGTATGTATGTATGTATGTATGTATGTATGTATGTATGTATGTATGTATGTATGTATGTATGTATGTATGTATGTATGTATGTATGTATGTATGTATGTATGTATGTATGTATGTATGTATGTATGTATGTATGTATGTATGTATGTATGTATGTATGTATGTATGTATGTATGTATGTATGTATGTATGTATGTATGTATGTATGTATGTATGTATGTATGTATGTATGTATGTATGTATGTATGTATGTATGTATGTATGTATGTATGTATGTATGTATGTATGTATGTATGTATGTATGTATGTATGTATGTATGTATGTATGTATGTATGTATGTATGTATGTATGTATGTATGTATGTATGTATGTATGTATGTATGTATGTATGTATGTATGTATGTATGTATGTATGTATGTATGTATGTATGTATGTATGTATGTATGTATGTATGTATGTATGTATGTATGTATGTATGTATGTATGTATGTATGTATGTATGTATGTATGTATGTATGTATGTATGTATGTATGTATGTATGTATGTATGTATGTATGTATGTATGTATGTATGTATGTATGTATGTATGTATGTATGTATGTATGTATGTATGTATGTATGTATGTATGTATGTATGTATGTATGTATGTATGTATGTATGTATGTATGTATGTATGTATGTATGTATGTATGTATGTATGTATGTATGTATGTATGTATGTATGTATGTATGTATGTATGTATGTATGTATGTATGTATGTATGTATGTATGTATGTATGTATGTAGGTAGGTAGGTAGGTAGGTAGGTAGGTAGGTAGGTAGGTAGGTAGGTAGGTAGGTAGGTAGGTAGGTAGGTAGGTAGGTAGGTAGGTAGGTAGGTAGGTAGGTAGGTAGGTAGGTAGGTAGGTAGGTAGGTAGGTAGGTAGGTAGGTAGGTAGGTAGGTAGGTAGGTAGGTAGGTAGGTAGGTAGGTAGGTAGGTAGGTAGGTAGGTAGGTAGGTAGGTAGGTAGGTAGGTAGGTAGGTAGGTAGGTAGGTAGGTAGGTAGGTAGGTAGGTAGGTAGGTAGGTAGGTAGGTAGGTAGGTAGGTAGGTAGGTAGGTAGGTAGGTAGGTAGGTAGGTAGGTAGGTAGGTAGGTAGGTAGGTAGGTAGGTAGGTAGGTAGGTAGGTAGGTAGGTAGGTAGGTAGGTAGGTATGTATGTATGTATGTATGTATGTATGTATGTATGTATGTATGTATGTATGTATGTATGTATGTATGTATGTATGTATGTATGTATGTATGTATGTATGTATGTATGTATGTATGTATGTATGTATGTATGTATGTATGTATGTATGTATGTATGTATGTATGTATGTATGTATGTATGTATGTATGTATGTATGTATGTATGTATGTATGTATGTATGTATGTATGTATGTATGTATGTATGTATGTATGTATGTATGTATGTATGTATGTATGTATGTATGTATGTATGTATGCATGTATGTATGTATGTATGTATGTATGTATGTATGTATGTATGCATGTATGTATATATGTATTTATCTTATAACTGTTAGCGTGAAGAAGCGTCGCCGGCGTGATACCATTTGTAGTGTATTTGTGGAGTGTGTGTAGTTTATGCTGTGTAGTGTATATTGTGTAGTGTATATTGCGTAGTGTATATTGTGTAGGGTATATTGTGTAGTGTATATTGTGTAGTGTATATTGTGTAGTGTATTTTGTGACTATAGTGTACCACGGGTCGTGTTTCTGTAATTGGTAATCGGTACTCAGTACTCGGTACTCGATACTCAGTACTCAGTACTCAGTACTCAGTACTCGGCACTTGGTACTCGGTACTCGGCACTCGGCACTCGGCACCTGGTACTCGGTACTCGGCACTCGGTACTCGACACTCGGTACTCGGTACTCGTTACTCAGGAATGGGTACTCAGAAATCGGTACTCACTACTCGGTACTCGGTACTCGGTTACTCGGTTATCGGTACTCGGTACTTGGTACGCGGTACTCGGTACTCGGCACTTGGTACTCGGTACTCGGTACTTGGTACTCGGTACACGGTACTAGGTACTCGGTAATCGGTACACGTTACTCGGTACTCGGTACTCGGTACACGGTACTCGGTACTCGGTACTCGGTACTCGGTACACGGTACTCGGTACTCGGTACTCGGTACTCGGTACTCGGTACTCGGTACTTGGTACACGGTACTCGGTACTCGGTACTCGATACTCGGTACTGGGTACTCGGTACTCGGTACTCGGTACGGACACCTGGTACTTGGTGCTCAGTACTTTTCTGTATGTACAACAACTGTCCCACCTGAGCGAAATCCACGGGGTTTCCCCTCGTTAGGCTAGCGTCTGACCGTCTGGCCGGACCCTCTCGTCCAGGGGAGGGGGTTCATGACGTCATGTGTTTTGGGATCGGGCGCGTGGGGTCAGTGTCCCAGCGGCCGGTAGCGATGATCGGTGACGCTGGCCGTGTGGACAATTGTGCGAATTTTTCATGACAGCGATTTTATTCTGGCGTTAATTTTTAACAGCGAGATGAACAGGGACGAAATTGTACATGCCCGTGATTTGTATCATACCGCCATAGAGCAAACAACCATCCCATAATTTCGCGCTTGTTAAGGAGACAGTTAACTGCGAGAATCGTAAACATTCCAACTCAGCCTTCCTCACTTTCCTTTTCCTTGGGAAATATTTACTTTACTCAGTTAGCTTTGAACTTAATGAAAATAACGTTGCTTAACAAAATTAAATTAAAAGTCTTGCAATTATCGGCGGCTTAGGGCTGTGTGGAAACAATATTAGCACATACTCGACAATTCGTCAATAAGGCCTGTTTATCAAAATCCTCACGACACAATCCCTAAATGATCTGTTTGTATATGCCGAAACGTTGAAATGATGACCCTGTCATCAACCGATCCTGACATCAAAGATTGCGTAAAAAGGCTTACAGATTAAATTGCAAATTAACCACAGTGAAGTTAATTTGACCGGATTTGAAAATGTCACCAATCAGACCAAATAATCAACCGAACCGGATAATTGAATGGCAAGGTTAAGAAAAAATATCGGTCACCCTGTCTGCTGGCAATCGGGTTAGCCATTCCTGAAAATTTTCAGTACGGGTATTTCACATAATTATCACATCACTCGGGTTTTACCAAAAACAGTTGGCCTTCAATATATCAGTAAACATTGTTCACCAAAATAAACATTAAACCTCGGAACCTTGAATTGAGTATTTCATCACATCTAGCCGCAAAAATTACATTACCCTGCCTTGGAAGCATTGAAGTCACATCATCGCTTGTCCCTACATATATATTTTTACGTTAACATTACTAATTATATTACGTGACTTCCCCTCAAGCTAGCGCTCCATCTCATTGATATTCCTTCCTCAATCCATCTTTCAGTCACATTCCGAATTAGAGTACTAGGTAATTCACACAAGGCTATATTTATAGAAAATTGTGCACCGATAGTTCAAGTTAATTGTCTCGTGAATACAATATCATTCGTCTTATAGGCAGCAGTTCGAATAGAGTCAACAAAATTCAGCCAGTCACATCAGTCACATCAGTTCGAACAGTCAACCAGTCAAATAAATCCCATCGGCGACCACCACCAGCATTGGCACAAGCTCCATAATCGGTTGCATTTAAAGCACGAGAGTTATACAAGACGCAAACATAAACGTCCAAACCATATCAGAGTTTTGATTTACGTTAGAAGTTATAACTAGTCAGGCAATCAATATATGATAATTTTTCAACCATACACATACTCGCGTAGGCATAATTAAGAATATCGTGACTACATGACCAAACAAATGCCCAAATAGCAGGGGAGTTCAATGAGAGAAGAACAAAACGACGAAGAAGAAAAAAAACGGCCGAAACACTGTGCAAATTAAATTTGTATGGTGTTCAGATGCACAACAAATTAACTGACCATGGATTATAAGGAGGGTATAAGGATTGTACAGACTTTCCGACCTTACTTGATGTGAAATGCGGCTACTTTCTCCAGTATGAAATTTATAGAACTAAACAACAGCAAATCTTGAAGGCTGACTTGTGATGGTCCTTGACGCGGCTTCTCTGAGACTAAGGCTCGCGGCGAGGAGCCGCGGCCCCAGCCTGCTTCCGTCCCTACTCACTGCCCCATCTTGTCTCCTCTGAGACTGAGGCTCGCGGCGAGGAGCCGCGGCCCCAGCCTGCTTCCGTCCCTGCTCACTGCCGAACTCTGTTCCTCCGAAACTTACTTGGACTGTTTGGAGGCTTGGGCGCACTATCGGCAATTTGAAGATCGGTCCCGTCCTTGCTGCTCTGCTGTTCGATCTGCCGACCCCCTTCACCCCTCTTGCAGGCCCTTTTATCAATTTTTTGCTTCAAAAATCAGGTCAGTTGCCAGATTGGCGCCTTGCTGCCGTGATTTTTCTCCACTCGGTTTTAATTTCGATTCCCTTTTTGCTGTCCTGTCATTGGTCCTTTTTCACCCGGCTGCAACGGCCTGTGGATGCCTGCGGCGGCCGGAACTGCTGTCTACAGCGGCCCAGAGGCGGAGCTTGCTGCCGTGATCTGGGTCAGGGTCCTGCGCAGAGGCTTCTGCCGAGCGCCGTACGTGACCCGGGCCGCTGGCCGGCGCTCACGCTTAATGGCGCGGTGCAGCTGTTGTTTTGACGTCGTTTTATGGGCCAGGTGCCGTAATAGCGACACCCTGGCGGTACACAGGCCGGAACGAGGGTATTTGTTGCCTGCGTAGGGGGAGGGAGGGGGAGCGGCTTCAGCCGGCGTCTCCACTGTTAAAGTGTTTGACGTCCACACGGCCGCCGTTTCTTCCATGTTCAGTTTTTAAAATATACATAGCTTTTGCTTTTTGGAATGTTTCTATTCTGCTGCTTATACTTTCTTCTTTTTCCCTCTGTTTCTTTTGGAAAATTTAAAATGTATCTCGCTACACACACACCAGGCGGCCGCAGTCCCCACCCGGCCGGCCGACATGCCAGCGGGCATGACACCGCAGAGGCGGCTCCAGGAAAGTATTGAGGGGGCACACTATCACATCTCCCTCCCCCCGGCGAGTCCCGCAGTAGGGACTCTTCATCTTATGATTAGTACATACCTACATTACAAACCATAACGTAATGTGAACGAGTAAGCATATGACAGCAACGGCTATAATAGCGGTCAAATAAACCGTTCTTGACTCCTGCCCAAATTACCGCAATAAAGAATACACCGTAACAGAAACCGAACATAATCGCCGCACATACGTTAATGCTTCTCTAGATCTCCTCGATCAGACGTTGCGGCCGTCTTCTGATCCTTGTTGATCGGCGAAGCTGTGGCGCCCCCTCAGCTAGGCGCGCCGACTCCCGCGACGCCGGACCGGCTCCGCTCCGCGCCTCAGCGCCGGCCCGCGGCGCCGAGTCCGAGGAGCCCGACGTGCTTCTCCGCGCAGCCGAGCCTGGTTCGATGACGGCATATCTCCTGCGAAGGTGGCACCGGTTGCGATCCACTAAACTGCCGTCGTCGACACTCACACGGTATCTCCGGTGCGGACCAACGGCGATCACTGTGCCACATCTCTCCCACCGGCGAGTGCGAGGGTCCTGCACTCGCACGCGAGCTCCGACTGGGAACTCGGGCAGATCCCGTGCTCGGCTATCGTATTCGTCCTTGATTTGTCGATACTGCTTCTGCCGTCTGTCTTCGAAATCAGCTGGAGGTTGACGTTTGTAGATGTCGGGGTGCGATGGAAGAGTATTCTGGATCGGCCGTCCGTACACGATCTGGGCTGGTGATGCACCGTGGCTCCCTGGCGTTCCAGTGCTGGAGGATCCCGCTGGTCCAGGCTACCTCATCCAGTCGACCTCTGCGGAGATCCCAACATCTTCTCAACAACTTTTTGGCAGACTTCACTCCTGACTCGGCACGACCATTAGATTGTGGATAATGAGGAGACGAGGTGTGATGAACTACGCCCCATTTTCTAGGAAAATCGCGGAACAGATATGAAGTAAACTCTGGGCCCCCATCACTCCACAGGGCTTCAAAGACTCTGACCTGGCGGAACACCTTCAGCAGCGCTGATATGACTTTACTGGTGCTAGACTGGAGACCCAGGTATTCCACATGACGCCACCCGGAAAATCCATCAACAACAATCAGATATTTACCTCCAGCGTGACTCGCGATGTCCGCATCCAGGTTTTGAAACGGGCGTTCCGCGGGCTCGTGCTGGATCAGCGTCTCCCGTTGTTGAGACGGCAGCTCACTCTGACATCGCTCACACTGCCGCGTGATGTTGTCTATGTCGGTATCCATACCCGGCTAATAGACTATCTGACGCGCCCTGGATTTGGTTCTCTCCTGGCCCAGGTGTCCTGAATGGAGCGTAACCAGTGTCTGCTTTCGGAGGGACGCGGGTATGACGACTCTGCATCCACAGAGCACGATGCCATCATCCACTGTCAACCGATCGCGAACCGGCCAGTACCTTTTCACGGTTTCCGTTACTTCAGACTTGTTATTGGGGAACCCATCTTTAATGGTTTCCACGAGCAACTGAAACTCAGGATCCATGGCCACCGCCTCGCGAACTTCTTTGAGGCGGACGTCGGCGCGATGGTCGCGAAGTTCGCTGACCACGATCGACTGCACACATGCAGCCGAGGCATCTTCTCCGCACTCGTCGCCTTCATTCGAGCGCTCGATCGGGTTCCTGGACAGCGCGTCCGCGGCACTGTGCTGTGAACCTGGTACCCACGTGGCTGTGAAGTGTCCAAACTCGCTCATCCGCAGCTTCAAACGTTGCAGCCTTGGATTTTCAATCTCGTCCAGCGTTTTACTGTTCAAGATTGGCACGAGGGGGCGATGATCAGTCAGTATTTCAACGTTTGGCAGTCCACCGACGAACAGTCGGCACTTCTGCAGAGCCCAGCAGACAGCTAACGCCTCAAGCTCGATGGTTGCGTAGCGTGTTTCAGCATCACTGAGGAAACGCGATCCGGTCTGGATCACGCGCCATCTGCCATCTCTGTCAGCCTGTCGCAGAACGAAGCCCAGACCCTTCTTGCGGCTGGCGTCGGTCGCGAGTGTCGTTGGTCTGGTGGGGTCGAAGTACCCGAGCTTCGGTACTGAAGTCAGACGTTCTCTAGCCCTCTGGAACGCTTGCTGATGGTGTTCTTCCCACTGGAAGGCGTTCTTTGGGCTCAGAAGAGGGCGTAGAGGTTCCATCAACTCTGCGATGTTGTCGACGAATGAAGCCAGCTGGTTGACAAGTCCGAAGAAACCTCGCAGGTCGGAGATGTTGCTGGGCGTCTGAAACGCAGAGAGGGCTTCAGTCAGCTGCGGGTTGGGCCTGTACCCCTCGTGTGACACGACGAAACCAGCGAACTTCACAGAACGCTGAGCCAGCTGAAGCTTTCCCAGGTTGAGGGAAATTCCTCGTTCCTCGCACCGCGACAGGAGCTCTCGAACATGATGGACGTGCTCTTCCAGCGTGCTGCTGAAGATGACGACATCGTCTACCACCTTCCGGTAGTAATCGGACATTCCCTGCAGCGCCTCATCCATCCGTCGGTTGTAGTGTTCCGATATCGACGCGACTCCGTACGGTGCGCGTTTGAACGCGTATCTTCCAAACGGGGTGGTGCACGTTGTCAGGAGTCTGCTCTCTTCAGCAAGGGGACACTGGTGGTATCCTTTGGCGGCATCAACCACTGTGAACCATTGGGCGCGCTGTCCAACAATGGATGCTACTTCCTCCGCCGGGGTCGGGGACTGGTAGCGTTCTCGACGGACGTGTTTGTTCAGCATCGAGAGATCCACACAGGCCTGATGCCACCTCCCTTCTTGGCGCTGACAACGATTGGAGCACGCCAATCAGTCGGAGTTGTCACCGCGAAGATGATGTCCTGATCCTCCAGTCGGCTCAGTTCCTTCCTCAGGGGCTCTCGATATGACAGGGGTACGCGCCGTGGGGCGGTGACGCAGAATGGCACTGCATCTTCACGCAGGTGGATCTTGTACTCTTCCCCCGGCATGCATCTTATGTTTCCATCGAAGACTGAAGGGAATTCCCGTACCACGTCGGGAAATTCCGTCATACCCGGTGGTCTTCGTTCCCCAGGTGGCGCCGGCTCTTCACGGGACGATTCTCGCCTCGTAGATGGCGCCACTTCCTCATCGGATGGTGATGTAGTTGGCGCTGCAGCCTGTCTGCAGCCCTGTAGCGATTCTCGCTGCAAAGATGGCGACACATTCTCGTCGACTTGCGATATAGATGTCCCTGATGCAGCCTGTCTAGAAGTGTGCCGAACTGAGCAGTCCTGTCTCTCGTTGACCAACGCAGTTGAGTGCGCGGCGGTAGCCGGTGGCGCACGCGGCCGCTTTGAAGCGCCACCACTGGTATCCATGCACGAGCCATCGGTGCTCCCGATCTGGCGCGGATAGTCTCCGGGGATGATGTGCAGGCTCCGGGTGGTTTCCCATGAGAGCAGTAGGCCTGTGACGCTGGGAAGAATGTTGATGTTGTCGTCGATTGTGACGTCACCCAGGGTGATGCGGACGGGAAGAACACCGATGGACCTGATGATCTCTCCGTTTTCCGCCTTCGGATGTTCATCTGCCGAGAGCAGGTTTTCAGGAAACTCGCACATGTCGTCCAGGAACTGAAGACCTCCGACGCTGACATCGGCTCCAGTATCAGGCAGCGCCTCCGCTGAAGCAGCTTCGTACGCCTCTACACGCACCCGTATCATTGGAGCACCTTGGACGGATGCAGAGGCGATGATGGTAGACGCGTTGGGGTTTCCGTAGCCTCCAGAAGTTATCACAGACATTCCGCTGAAATCGGACCCGGCTGCTGCGACCCGGAGACGGCTGGCGACGGCCGCGAGGCGGAGGTGAAGACGGGCGACGGTCACGTGACACGGAACGGTACCGGCCGCGCCGGGATGGTGACCGGTACCTGCCTCGCGGCGGTGACGATGGGTACCGGCCGCGCGGCGACGACGGGTACCGGTCACACGGCGGTGACGATGGGTACCGATCACGCGGCGGTGACGATGGGTACCGGTCACACGGCGGTGACGATGGGTACCGGTCACGCGGCGGTGACGATGGGTACCGGTCACGCGGCGGTGATGATGGTACCGGTTACGCGGCGACGATGGGTACCAGTCACGCGGCCCCCGCTGATAGTCGGTCTTCGAACGACACACAGTTGCGAAGTGGTGCAGTCCTTGGCAGGCACGGCACCGCTGTCCGCGGGCGGGGCACTGCAGGTCGGCCCGGTGCCGCCGCCGGCCGCACCCGGTGCAGGTCGCCGGGCCGACACCCGACTGCGGAGACTGGACCTGCAGGGCTGATGGGCCATCAGGAGCGCAGCCGTACAGCACCTGTGCATCGCGGCACGCCGCCTCCTGCGCCCAGAAAACAGTAACGGCGGCCGCCAGAGACAGGTCTAGTGTCGCACACAGACACTTCACGGTCTCTGCGGACCTCAGACCCATAATAACTCTATCCCTTATGAGAGAATCGCGACATTCATTGCAAAAATTAAAACTGCGGGCGAGTTCTTTAAGGGACGTTAAGAAATCATCAAAGGATTCGCCCTGTGGGTGTACTCTTTCGTTGAACTTTTTACGTTCAATTACTTCGTTGACCTGACCGTTTGCATATTTTTCTAGAGCGTCAATAGATGCTTTCACATCGGAACGGTCGCGTTCACTTATCTCCAGGTTTCGCAGCACTTTGATGGCGTCGTCTGTGAGGCAGTCTCGGAGAGAAGTCATCTGAACGCGGGGCTCCGCCCTTTGCAGACCGGACAGCAGAACGTAGTCCTTCCATCGCTCCCGCCAGACGTTGAAGAGCTCGCCTCGGTCACTGGCGATGTCCAGCCTGTCGGGTCGTGTGTGACGACCGGCCCACGCTGGGCCAGCTCCGTGCGCGACAACATCACTCCGCGGAACGTCCACACTTCACTGTCCTGAGGCATCACTGTCTCACTGTCTCCGCATAACCGAGTCACTTATAACTTAAACAGTGCGGTCAAAAACCCTGCCGGTTGCGCCATGTGACACACGGTAGCGCTCGTCCAGTCTGTATTACCTCTCGTACCAGACTCTCGCGCACACACCAGGCGGCCGCAGTCCCCACCCGGCCGGCCGACATGCCAGCGGGCATGACACCGCAGAGGCGGCTCCAGGAAAGTATTGAGGGGGCACACTATCACACGAACTGTTTACGTTAAACGTGGATTGGAAACTAAAATAACAGTGTTCTAAAGCAGGCAGAATCAATTTTCAATGGCGTGAAAGTTACCTGAGAAAAGTCACATGGAAATAAACGTTGATATGAAGCGTTCCACATCCCTAAAGTTGTGCTTTTGAGTGATTGCAAAAAACAGCATGGTCGGAAATGGTCGGAAAGCATGAGGCAGCACATCGGACCGTCACAAGACCATGACTTCTCAGGTAAAATGCCCTTTTAGCCCAGCCCCCGTTCACGAATCTCGGGCCTCCTTTAGGATAACGTAACAATGACGTATTCCAACCTTCCCATGTTCCCGGAAGTAAATAATTTCAGACAGATTGATGCTCTAATTGGACCTGCTTTTTTGTTTTACTTGCGATTACCCACTCACCTTTTGCTGGATTATATCCTATTCCTCCAACCTCATCTGAGGAATTATATTCGCTTTCCATGCTCATCTTCGTTTAAATCTTCAGTTAAAGTCCACTTGCTTTCATTGTGGTATTCCCATGCCGCTACTTCCGACTAATATTCACAAATGAATGCCAGTGATCAAATGTAAATATCTCAACTGTAAATATGGATATACCAAAGCACCTAAAGCTGAAATATTCATGCCATTCAACATGAATAACTGCTTATATCACAAAAAGAACACATGAAAAACTGAGAGCCTTTGGGTGTTTGGTAAATGCCACGGTTACTATGCAACAACCCTAACGAGTTTCGACTCAGACAATGCTAGGTACAATTTAATTACTCGTCCCAACTGTGCTAGTCTCAATCCCACCGCGCAGTACTCTATAAACGTACCCGTAGCGCAATATGTTTACTTTTAACCAAACTATTAGCATTAACTAGCATGGTAATATATTAAAATAGAATGCATCGCATGCGTTATCTATGCCTTGTTTATTTGCTACCATATTACTGCCACATACTGTGACGTCACCACGGCAGTCATTTCCCACCAATGGGAATACCAGAT
This sequence comes from Chirona hameri, assembly GCA_036785665.1. NCBI lineage: Eukaryota > Metazoa > Arthropoda > Thecostraca > Balanomorpha > Balanidae > Chirona > Chirona hameri. Next base: position 42,902 of record JAXIVJ010000268.1, on the reverse strand, counting down.
TAATTCAAGGAATCTTGATTTTAGTCTACCTACCACTATGTTGATCTGCTTGAGTGACAATCTGATTCTAGTGGCCCGAAGGATTTAAAGTTGCCACCCAATCTCGGCACACCACCCTAACACCACCAAAGCAGTCATTCCACGGTACGCGGTAGTGTACAAGGTCAGAGCTGACGCCCATGCCCGGTATATAAGCTGCAGCAGGCAGGCAGCAGACACACACTCACTGGTCTACTCTCCCAGCAGTCGGAGCTACAATCAACCGCAGAGATGAACGCCAAGCTTGCGGTAAGTTTTCTGACAGTTCAATTGTGCATAGTGCTAGTGCATGTTACCAATAAGATATTCACGAAGGTGTCATGAGTCATTCCACCAAAGTTCCACCTTGCCCTGCACAAAAAGTTAGCATCTTTACTTAATTATTGTTTAATGTTTATTTTCTTTAATATTTCAATCACAATGATATTGTCCCTTTTTCCAGCTGCTCCTTCTTGCTGCCCTGGTGGCGTGCGTCTCTGCATCATACAGTGGATACGGTCATGGACACGGCGGTTACGGACACGGCGGGAGCTATGGCTACTCCGGACACCGTCACCGCCGTTCTCTGGGATATGGCAACTACGCATCCATTGGATACGGATACGCTCCCCGTAGCTACGGATACGCTCAACGTAGCTACGGATACGCTCCTCTTTCCCTCGGATACAGCAGCTACGGACACGGCGACAGCTATGGCTACTCCGGACACCGTCACCGCCGTTCTCTGGGCTACCACGGCTCCAGCAGCTACACTCCCCGTAGCTACGGATACGGAAACGCTCCCCGCAGCTACGGACACGCCAGCCGCAGTTACGGTTATGCTCCCCTTAGCTATGGATATGGACACTAAATCCTATTGTTGCCTGTATGAAGAACATTTGGATATGAATTTACAGCCTGTATTTGTGGTATGAAATATAAAGAACACCAGTATATTGACTGTCAATTCTGAAGGTACTTAAGGTGGAATTGTGCTGAAGATGCGTCATATACTTGAATAAGTATCATGATGGAAAATAAAATGCACGTGTGGGGGGGGGGGGGGGCGGTTCCAGTAGCCCCATTACATCAGGAGTGGTTACCCACCGGCTTGTCAAGACATTCAATTAGCACCAGCCCTCGATTTGCCTGTTCAGTTCCCACGTATGTGCACACGGAAGACGCTTGTATAAATCATTCCAAATATATATAGTCTTTCCAGTGTTGAAGGGAAGATAAGAATATCTTTGAGGAGTGAGAGACCAGCAAAAACTGAGTACCGAAGGCACGAGGTTTTTCCACCCCTGGCAAGGTAACGCTCTACGATAAGTCATCCACCATTTTCCTGCACGATCAATATTGTCACCTTCTGTTGATTTATTCTCACCAACAGGAAATCAATCTAGGTTATCCCTAATACCGTCACCAGATGAGACGGCACGGTTGGTCAGGAGCCTTGGATTGGGACCACCAGAAACCTGTGTCTGTCACCACTAGGCTACTAGTTTTGTTGTTCATGACCCTGGCGGAGATAAGAAAGGCACGTTGTTAAACCTGGACCTGCTGAAAGCTGTACAGAAGTTGGCTGACTCCAAACACCCCGCAGAAGCAACCCGAGCCATGATCAATCTCCATTGAAAAAAGCGTATAAAGGCGTATTGAACTTTGGGGTGCTGTCGTGGAGCCGTTTTGCTAGACAGGGTAAATTCCACCGCAAACATACAAATGCCTAGATGTTCTGGTGCGTGGTAGTTAATAAATACACAAATAAGACACCCAATCTGTAAATAATAACAATTATGAATTGCATTCATTATGAAACACCCTGTATATTATCCATAATACCGCAACCAGAGGAGACAGCACGGTTGACCAGGAGCCTTGGATTTTGGTTATCCCAGGTCACAACGAACGTCCATTCATAAATAACGTAATAAAAATGACCTGGCTATCAGACCGTGAGGAACGTCGATTACCCGCAAGTTACTGAGGTATTTTCCATATCGCACCTCCTGGGGGGATATTTTTGCCGCCCCCCCCCCCCCCCCGCCACCTCAGATCTCCAGAACTAGTACACCGATTACAAAATTAAAACGGCATCTGATAGCCCTGGAAAATTCGCCGAAAGAAACCTAATATTGTTGACCTCGGGGTCACCTCGTTGACCTCGTTGACCTCGGGGACGTCGGGCCTTAGCCCCCCCCCCCCAGATGCCAGATGGGAAGCTTTCTGAGGCATCAGGCATCTGACCCGATGATGGCCCTTTTATGTTCTAAAGATGGGTCCTTTCAAGACCTCTGATTCGCCTTTTCCAGACCGAAGATTGGCCCTTTCCGGGCCTAAATTAGACTTTTCCCAAACTCAAGACTGGGGGGGGGGGGCTTTCTACGACTTTGATGGGCCCTTTCCAGATCTGAGATGGGCCCTTTCTGGTCTGCATGTGAGCCATCATTGGTCATGCCATGTCTGAGTTCAAGTGTAAGATCAGCCCTAACCAGCCATGGGGCCTTTCTGGGGCCAATTTACCGAAACGATCCTTCTCCAGCTCAAAGATGGGCCCTTCCCAGTCCTGTCCAGACCTTTTTTCCTTTCAATGTCAAATTATACAGGACTCCTCTGGACCTGAGATGAGCCCTTACCTGGCCGAGCAGACATGGGTCTTTTCCGGAACTGAGATGCTCAATTTCAAAGACTAAAATGGACCCTCTCCAGACCTGAGACGGGCCCTTTCTGAGTTTACGATGGACCCCTTCAAAAATTGAGAAGGGCCCATTCTGAGCTTAAGACGGGCACATTTACAGCCTAAGATGAGCCCTTTCCAGACCAGAGATAAACCCTTTCTGAGCCTAATATGGGCCCCTCTTCGGATCTGAGATGGCCCTTCCCTGGCCTCCTATAAGCAGAGATGGGCCTTTTCCGGACCTGAGATGCAGGCTGGTCACTTTCAAAGCCTAAAATGGGTCCTTTCCGGACCTGAGACTGGCCCATTCTGAGTTCACGATAGTCCCTTTTAAAATCTGAGACCGGCCCATTCTGAGCTTAAGATGGGCCCTTTCTAGAACTGAGATGGGCCCTTTCTGAGTTCACGATGGCCCTTTCGAAACCTGAGATGAGCCAATTCAGAGCCTAAGATGGGCCCTTTCCAGGCATGAGATGGGCGTTTTCTGAGTCCAAGATGGGCCCTCTCCGGACTTAAGTTGGGCCCTTCCCGGCCCTGAGAGCTGAGAAGGGCCTTTTTTGGACCTAAGATGCTCGCCTTGTGAGGCTAAATTTGGTTTTATCGGCCTTAAATGGTCCCTTTCTGAGCCCACGATGAGACCCGGGTGGGGGGGGGGGCTTTAGCCCCCTTAGCCCCCTTCCTCCCTGGATGCGCCCCTAGGGGGGGGGGGCTGTAACCTCGAATGGGCCCAAGAGACTCTTTGTTGCACTTTTCTTGATAGTCTCTGTATGTATCGTTTTTGGTGACGTCATTGCTTTGGTTTTACTGGTACACTTTTCCGTCTGTCATAAATGAAACAAATATTCACATTAAGTGACAAATATTGCTTACGACCTGTCTATACTCTCTGCTTCTATGGTAACCTCAAGAACTTTACAATGTATTTAATCTTGCATCAGCTACAGAGTAGCTTATCAGTGTTTCCGCAACTTTATTTTGTCATGTATGATCAATATTTCACAAGAGAATAAATATAAATATCGCTTCAACGAGCGATATTGCATTAGTGTTGCTGGAGAACCATTTTCCAACATTCGATTTGGTCTGAGAACCATAGTCTATGTTTACAACCCCTGTATATTTCCTTCGCGCTCGCTCGTTCATCGCCGACTACGGCGCCTTACTGGTACACTATCTCAGGTGGACTTTTGTTTAGGAGGTGCGAATCTTTATGTGAAAGTAGTCAGAGCCCTAATTGCCGTTAGTGTTCGTTTCGACTAGTTGTGCACAGTGTTCATTTGTATCAACAACATGTGATTGGTAAATAGATATTATATGTCAGACTTGGTATATTAACCATCGCCCTATGGGAGCTTTTTTCACCTTCGCCCTACGGGGGGGGGGACCTAAAACGACCCCCCTGTTTGCTTCAAAACCAAGCAACATAGAGCAACACGGTAAGAACCAACATGTTGCCTGTCATGTTTGGAATCCAACGGTATTTACTTTTTAGGTTTCGGGTCAACGAGTGACCTTCCAGGTCAAGTGAATGACCTCGATCGACCACGTCCAGAACAGCGATTTTGCTCTGTCAGAAAACCTCAAAATGAGAAATTGATAAATGTAAAAAAAAGCATGTTCCTACACCAGTTTTGTCTCAGAAATACAGAAAAGGTAATGATTTATTCGTATCTGGTAAAAATAAATCGAAAAAAGTTATTAAAAAATTGACTTCATGAATTTCTTACACTTAGGGAGCCATCACTCAGTCAAAAATAAAGATATTTCTTTTAATTTTGGTTTGAGTATTGTCCATACTCAGTTCTCTCACATATATTCCGTTTTTTTAACATCTTTGAAAACTTCGATTTTGTGGTGATTTTTAAATTAAAAATCAGTTTTGATCATTTTGGGGGTCAAAAACCCAAAATTGTGAAAATCCGAAATTGCCATTTTAAATAAGAGGACATTTTATATCTTTGCTGATTTGTGTTTGCAATTTGCTTAAAAATTCTGTTTTCTACGATTTTTCAAACATTTATCGTTTTTTCCACCAACATGACGTCATCAAAACATCATTATTTCCCAAATGTCTCAATTAATTTCAATGAAATTTGTACAGCATACGATAATTGTTGTATACTTAGCTACTAAAAATTTCAGCAAGATGCGGCTCATGTCTAAAAAGTTATGCAAGAAAAACCTCAGGGGGGGGGGTCGTTTTAGGACCCCCCGTAGGGTGAGGGTTAACTATGTGCTAACTCGTGCTATTTACCCTTGATGCTATGTACAATGTAATTACTCGTCCCAACTGTGCAATTCTCAATCCCACCGCGCAGTACTCTATAAAGGTACCCGTTGCGCAATATGTCTACTTTTAACCAAACTATTAGCACTAACTAGCATGGTAACATAGTCACATAGAATGAATCGCCTGCATTATCAATGCCTTGTTTTGTACTACCATATTACTCCAAAAAACTGTGACGTCACCACGACGGTCATTTCTCCCTAATGGGTACACCTTATTTATTAAAGTACTATGGATTTTAGTCTACCTACCACCATGTTGATATGCTGGAGTGACAATCTGACTCTAGTGGCCCGAAGGATTTAAAGTTGCCACCCAATCTCGACACACCACCCTAGCACCACCAAGGCAGTCATTCCACGGTGCACGGTAGTGTACAAGGTCAGAGCTGACGCCCATGCCCGGTATATAGGCTGCAGCAGGCAGGCAGCAGACACACACTCACTGGTGTACTCTCCCAGCAGTCGGAGCTACAATCAACCGCAGAGATGAACGCCAAGCTTGCGGTAAGTTTTCTGACTGTTCAATTGTGCATAGTGCTAGTGTATGTTACCAATAAGATATTCACAAAGGTGCCATGTGTCATTCCACTAAAGTCTTGCCCTGCACAAAAAGTTAGCATCTTTACTTAATTATTGTTTAATGTTTATTTTCTTTAATATTTCAATCACAATGATATTGTCCCTTTTTCCAGCTGCTCCTTCTTGCTGCCCTGGAAGCGTGCGTTTCTGCATCATACAGTGGATACGGTCATGGACACGGCGGTTACGGACACGGCGGGAGCTATGGCTACTCCGGACACCGTCACCGCCGTTCTCTGGGATATGGCAACTACGCATCCACTGGATACGGATACGCTCCCCGTAGCTACGGATACGCTCCTCTTTCCCTCGGATACAGCAGCTACGGACACGGCGACAGCTATGGCTACTCCGGACACCGTCACCGCCGTTCTCTGGGCTACCACGGCTCCAGCAGCTACACTCCCCGTAGCTACGGATACGAAAACGCTCCCCGCAGCTACGGACACGCCAGCCGCAGTTACGGTTATGCTCCCCTTAGCTACGGATATGGACATTAAATCCTATTGTTGCCTCTATGAAGAACATTTTTATATGAATTTACTCCCTGAATTTGTGGTATGAAATATACAGAACACCAGTATATTGACTGTCAATCCTGAAGGTACTTAAGGTGGAAATGTGCAGAAGATGCGTCATATACTTGAATAAGTATCATAATGGAAAATAAAATGCACGTGTGGGGGGGGGGGCAGTTCCAGTAGCCCCAATCAATAAGGAGTGGTTACCCACCGGCTTGTCAAGACATTCAATTAGCACCAGCCCTCGATTTGCGTGTACAGTTCCCACGTATGTGCACACGGAAGAGGCTTGTATAAATTATTCCAAAGATATATAGTCTTTCCAGTCTTGAAGGGAAGATAAGAATATCTTTGAGGAGTGAGAGACCAGCAAAAACTGAGTACCGAAGGCACGAGGTTTTTTCCCGCCCTGGCAAGGTAACGCTCTACGATAAGTCATCCACCATTTTCCTGCACGATCAATATTGTCACCTTCTGTTGATTTATTCTCACCAACAGGAAATCAATCTAGGTTATCCATAATACCGTCACCAGATGAGCCGGCACGGGTGGTCAGGAGTCTTGGATTGGGACCACCAGAAACCAGTGTCTGTCACCACTAGGCTACTAGTATTGTTGTTCATGACCCTGGCGGAGATAAGAAAGGCACGTTGTTAAACGTGGACCTGCTGAAAGCTGTACATAAGTTGGCTGACTCCAAACACCACGAAGAAGCAACCCGAGCCATGCTCAATCTCCATTGAAAAAACGTATAAAGGCGTATTGAACTTTGGGTTGCTGCCGTGGAGCCGTTTTGCTAGACAGGGTAAATTCCACCACAAACATACAAATGCCCAGATATTCTGGTGCGTGGTAGTCAATAAATACACAAATAAGACACCCAATCTGTAAATAATAACAATTATGAATTGCATTCATTATGAAACACCCTGTATATTATCCATAATACCGCAACCAGAAGAGACAGCACGGTTGACCAGGAGCCTTGGATTTTGGGTATCCCAGGTCACAACGGACGTGCATTCATAAATAACTTAATAAAAATGACCTGGCTATCATACCATGAGGAACGTCGATTACCCGCGAGTTAATGAAGTATTTTCCATATCGTACCTCCTGGGGGGATATTTCTGCCGCCTTCCCCCCCCCCCCGACCTCAGATCCCCAGAACTAGTACACCGATTACAAAATTAAAACGGCATCTGATAGCCCTGGAAAATTCGCCGAAAGAACCTAATATTGTTGAACTCGGGGTCACCTCGGGGACCTCGGGCCTTTGCCCCCCCCCCCCCGAGATGCCAGATGGGAAGCTTTCTGAGGCATCAGGCATCTGAGCCGATGATGGTCCTTTTCTGTTCTAAAGATGGGTCCTTTCAAGACCTCTGATTGGCCTTTTCCAGACCGAAGATTGGCCCTTTCCGGGCCTAAATTGGACTTTTCCCAAACTCAAGACTGGGTTGGGGGGGGGGGAGGCTTTCAACGACTTTGATGGGCCCTTTCCAGATCTGAGATGGGCCCTTTCTGGTCTGCATGTGAGCCATCATTGATCATGCCATGTCTGAGTTCAAGGGTAAGATCAGCCCTAACCAGCCATGGGGCCTTTCTGGGGCCAATTTACCGAAACGGTCCTTCTCCAGCTCGAAGATGGGCCCTTCCCAGTCCTGTCCAGACCTATTTTTTCTTTCAATGTCAAATTATACGGGATTCCTCTGGACCTGAGATGGGCCCTTACCTGGCCTAAGAGCAGACATGGGTCTTTTCCGGAACTGAGATGCTCACTTTCAAAGACTAAATGGACCCTCCCCAGACCTGAAACGGGCCCTTTCTGAGTTTACGATGGACCCTTTCAAAGCTTGAGATGGGCCCATTCTGAGCTTAAGACGGGCACATTCACAGCCTAAGATGAGCCCTTTCCAGACCAGAGATATACCCTTTCTGAGCCTAATATGGCCCCTCGCCGTATCTGAGATGGCCCTTCCCTGGCCTCCTAAAAGCAGAGATGGGCCTTTTCCGGACCTGAGATGCAGGCTGGTCACTTTCGAAGCCTAAAATGGGCCCTTTCCAGACCTGAGACTGGCCCATTCTGAGTTCACAATCGTCCCTTTTAAAACCTGAGACCGGCCCATTCTGAGCTTAAGATGGGCCCTTTCTAGACCTGAGATGGGCCCTTTCTGATTTCACGATGGGCCCTTTCAAAACCTGAGATGGGCCAATTCAGAGCCTAAGATGGGCCCTTTCCAGGCATGAGATGGGCGTTTTCTGAGCCAAAGATGGGCCCTCTCCGGACTTAAGATGGGCCCTTCCCGGGCCTGAGAGCTGAGAAGGGCCATTCTTGGCCCTGAGATGCTCGCTTTGTGAGGCTAAATTTGGTTTTATCGGGCCTGAAATGGTCCCTTTCTGAGTTCACGATGAGCCCCTTTCAGCCCCGTTATGGGCCCTCTAAGCCGCGACTTGGGGGGGGGGGGGCTTTAGCCCCCATAGCCCCCATCCTCCCTGGTTGAGCCCCTAGGAGGGGGGGGGGGGGGTTGCAACCTCGAATGGGCCCAAGAGACTCTTTGTTGCACTTTTCTTGAAGGTCTCTGTACGTATCGTTTTTGGTGACGTCATTGCTTTGATTTTACTGGTACACTTCTCTGTCTGTCATAAATGAAACAAATACTCACATTAAATGACAAATATTGCTTAGGACCTGTCTATACTCTCTTCTTCTATGGGAACCTCAAGAACTTTACAATGTATTTAATCTTGCATCAGCTACAGAGTAGCTTATCAGTGTTTCCGCAACTTGATTTTGTCATGTATGATCAATATTTCACAAGAGTATCAATATAAATATCGCTTCAACGAGCGATATTGCATTAGTGTTGCTGGAGAACCATTTTCCAACATTCGATTTGGTCTGAGAACCATAGTCTATTTTTACCACCCCTGTATATTTCCTTCGCGCTCGCTCGTTCATCGCCGACTACGGCACCTTACTGGTACACTATCTCAGATGGATTTTTTTTAGGAGGTGCGAATCTTTATGTGAAAGTAGTCAGAGCCCTAATTGCCGTTGGTGTTCGTTTCGACTAGTTGTGCACAGTGTTCATTTGTATCAACAACATGTGATTGGTGAATAGATATTGTATGTCAGACTTGGTATGTTAACCCTCGCCCTACGGGAGCTTTTTTCACCTTCGCCCTACGGGGGGTCCTAAAACGACCCCCCTGTTAACTTCCAAACCAAGCAACATAGAGCAACACGGTAAGAACCAACATGTTGCCTGTCATGTTTGGAATCCAACGGTATGTACTGTTTAGGTTTCGGGTCAACGAGTGACCTTGCAGGTCAAGTGAATGACCTCGATCGACCACGTCCAGAACAGCGATTTTGCTCTGTCAGAAAACCTCAAAATGAGAAATTGATAAATGTAAATAAAAAGGCATGTTCCTAGACCAGTTTTGTCTCAGAAATACAGAAAAGGTAATGATTTATTCGTATCTGGTAAAAAAAATCAAAAAAGTTATTAAAAATAACTTCATGAATTTCTTACACTTAGGGAGCCTCAAGTGTATCAAGTTAGGGAGCCTCAAGTGTAATCACTCAGTCAAAAATAAAGATATTTCTTTTAAATTTGGTTTGAGTATTGTCCATACTCAGTTCTCTCACATATATTCCGTTTTTTTAACATCTTTGAAAATTTCGATTTGTGGTGAGTTTTAAAATAAAAATCAGTTTTTGATAATTTTGGGGGTCAAAAACCCAAAATTATGAAAATCCGAGATGGCCATTTTAAATAAAAGGACATTTTATATCTTTGCTGATTTGCGTTTGCAATTTCCTTTAAAATTCTGTTTTCTACGATTTGTCAAACATTTATCGTTTTTCCACCAACATGACGTCATCAAAACATCATTATTTCCCAAATTCTCAATTAATTTCAATGAAATTTTTACAGCATACGATAATTGTTGTATACTTAGCTACTAAAAATTTCAGCAAGATGCGCCTCATGTCTAAAAAGTTATGCAAGAAAAACCTCAGTGGGGGAGGGGGTGTCGTTTTAGGACCCCCCGTTTGGGCGAGGGTTAACTATGTGCTAACTCGTCCTATTTACCCTTGACAATGCTATGTACAATTTAATTACTCGTCCCAACTGTGCAATTCTCAATCCCACCGCTCAGTACTCTATAAACGTACCCATAGCGCAATATGTCTTCTTTTAACCAAACTATAAGCATTAACTAGCATGGTAACATAGTCACATAGAATGAATCGCCTGCGTTATCAATGCCTTGTTTTTTTACTACCATATTACTGCCAAATACTGTGACGTCACCACGCCGGTCATTTCTTCCTAGTGGGTAAACCTTATTTATAATAATAATAGTAATATGGATTTTAGTCTACCTACCACCATGTTGATATGCTTGAGTGACAATCTGACTCTAGTGGCCCGAAGGATTTAAAGTTGCCACCCGATCTCGGCACACCACCCTAGCACCACCAAGGCAGTGATTCCACGGTGCCCGGTAGTGTACAAGGTCAGAGCTGACGCCCATGCCCGGTATATAAGCTGCAGCAGGCTGGCAGCAGACACACACTCACTGGTCTACTCTCCCAGCAGTCGGAGCTACAATCAACCGCAGAGATGAACGCCAAGCTTGCGGTAAGTTTTCTGACTGTTCAATTGTGCATGGTGCTAGTGCATGTTACCAATATGATATTCACGAAGGTGTCATGAGTCATTCCACCAAAGTCTTGCCCTGCACAAAAAGTTAGCATCTTTACTTAATTATTGTTTAATATTTATTTTCTTTAATATTGCAATCACAATGATATTGTCCCTTTTTCCAGCTGCTCCTTCTTGCTGCCCTGGTGGCGTGCGTCTCTGCATCATACAGTGGATACGGTCATGGACACGGCGGTTACGGACACGGCGGGAGCTATGGCTACTCCGGACACCGTCACCCCCGTTCTCTAGGATATGGCAGCTACGCATCCACTGGATACGGATACGCTCCCCGTAGCTACGGATACGCTCAACGTAGCTACGGATACGCTCCTCTTTCCCTGGGATACAGCAGCTACGGACACGGCGACAGCTATGGCTACTCCGGACACCGTCACCGCCGTTCTCTGGGCTACCACGGCTCCAGCAGCTACACTCCCCGTAGCTACGGATACGGAAACGCTCCCCGCAGCTACGGACACGCCAGCCGCAGTTACGGTTATGCTCCCCTTAGCTACGGATATGGACACTAAATCCTATTGTTGCCTGTATGAAGATTTTTTTTAGATGAATTTACTGCCTGAATTTGTGGTATGAAATATACAGAACACCAGTATATTGACTGTCAATCCTGTAGGTACTTAACCCTATTTGTAACAGGCTCCTGGCTACCCCTATTTGTAACAGGGGGGGGGGGGGGGGCGGATTCCGCCCCCCCCCCCCCGGAGATCTCGAGATCTACCCGTCCGATTTTCAAAAATGAAACGGTGTTTGGTTCTCCTCAACACGATCTACATTTATAAATAATAACAAAAATCTAAATTTTGGATAGGGGGGCAACAGGGGGGAAAAAACGACAAATTTTAGTGGTATTTTTGATTCAACATAGCTTTCATGTTTATCGACCGATTTTAACACAACTAATAGGAATCGATAGAGATTGAATCGGAAATTGATATATGACGGTGACGTTTGAAAATTCAAAAATCATAGGCGTGTGCAGGTCACTCAATATGGGGGTGAAGTAAATGCGTAATAAAACCATTTTTTGATGTTGTTTTTTTGATAAATGAAATGGTATGTGATTGAGACATTAGAAAAAAACAGTTATAAATCATATTTTTTGCCATAGGCGGTACCAGGTTAGTGAAAAAGGGGGGTAAAATTGGGAAAAATATTAACCGCAGACAAGTTGCTACCCAGCACTATAAATATGTTACTGATCATAGATAGTTTCTTTTTGCATGTTGTACTTCATCATAGGCGTATCCAGGATCCAAACTAGGGCGGCGCAAGACCTTTTGATAAGTATATTATCCGCTATTATGATACTAACTAGTCAACAGTGACTATTTCACTTACAACTTCAATTAACATTGCTTACCCCCCTTTTTACCCTACCTGGACTCGCCTATTATCTTATAATCGTTCGTAGAGTAGCCTGTGGTGTGTGTTTCATCCGAAAACTGCAGTATGTTATGTCATTGTACGCCCATGCCTCTTAGTTTCCTTGCAATAATATGACCCCCTTTCTTCCATTCCTGAGCGCGCCTCTGCAAAAAATGACTTTATTCCCTTTTCTGGTCTCATATGTGCATATATTATTATAAGCTAAACCTATATTGCGCCGTTATCGCTGGCATATCGTCATCACCATGCCAGTCACTTCATGTTCCTGAACACGCCCCTGAAACTCCATATGCAATAAATTATGCAAATAATGGAAGCAGAAGCTATCTTTTACATCTTGAGAGCTATAAATGCCCCTTACATTGCTATATTAGCTTCCCGCCAAGCATTGAATACTTCCTGGAAACCCCCCTTTTTCAAGCCCCTGAAACCGCCTCTGCCATGCAATTTTGTATGATATTTCATTAACATCATCTAATTTGCACTTTTTGCAATCACGGTAAGTCGATGTAACTCCTTCATACTTGATGCAGTTAGGAAGAAACCGTGAAGATCGCATTTCCGTATTTTCGCCAAATGTCGCCTCCGAACCCACCCAAAACTGTGCCCTGGAACCGCCTCTGTTCAAGTTAAGAACTCAAAATTTTGACTCCAAATCTGGAGTTCAATTCTATGAAAAGTCCCAAAATTTCATGGGCCTGCTCCCAGCCGTTCTGGAGATATCTGCGAAAAAACATGAGGGGGGGGGGGCGGAATCCGCCCCCCCTGTTACAAATAGGGTTAAGGTGGAAATGTGCAGAAGATGCGTCATATACTTGAATAAGTATCATAATGGAAAATAAAATGCACGTTTGGGGGGGGGGCAGTTCCAGTAGCCCCAATCAATAAGGAGTGGTTACCCACCGGCTTGTCAAGACATTCAATTAGCACCAGCCCTCGATTTGCGTGATCAGTTCCCACGTATGTGCACACGGAAGACGCTTGCATACATTATTCCAAAGATATACAGTCTTTCCAGTCTTGAAGGGAAGATAAGAATATCTTCGCTGAGTGAGTGACCAGAAAAACTGAGTGCCGAAGGCACGAGGTTTTTCCACTCCTGGCAAGGTAACGCTCTACGATAAGTCATCCACCATTTTCCTGCACGATCAATATTAATGGTGTTTACATAGCAATTAAGTACTAGTGGAGGTTCGGCTACTAATAAAGGGAAGTTAAAGTTTCCCTTCGCCTCATTTGATCACAACTATGGCGCAGGTGCGTCAATTGATTGAATTGTGCGAGTATTCTATTGCATTGCGTCCGAATAGGCGTTTCGATACCGACGACGTTAATTTTCTCGTTTTATTTGTCACTGACGGCGGATTGGACATTACATAATGCATAATACATAATAAATATATAGCATACCTATAGCATAATACTTACTCTGAATTTATCACTTGGTAACGTATGCGCCATTTTTTGGAAGGCTGACAGCTCCAAATCCCGGTTTTAACTGAAGTTAGCTGCAGTAGTTAATGTATGAAATGCACATAAAAGATATACCAAAATAACAGCAACTCTGTATATACTCATATACTGATATACAACATTCAAACACTTACGGGAAACCTAGGCGCCGAGCACGGGTCACAGAAAACTCAACGAGAAGAGTATCTAGGGCCTTGGCCGAGAAGTGCCGGTCGGCTGGAGAAGTGCTACAACTGGAGTTGTTGCAGAAGTTGGCCGCCAGGGACCGCTAATGAGCCAGGCTGTTATGACGTCGCAAGCAAATAGTACTGCTAAATATTGATTTATTTATAAACAAATAAATAAATAGACATTTAGCGTTAAATATTTAACTGTTACCATTTGCTTGCGACGTCATCACACCCTGGCTCACTAGCGGTCCCTGACAGCCAACTGCTGCAACAACTCCAGTTGATAGTGCTAGCCGGCCGGTCGAGTCGCATCACCGCCTTTTCCTCCCACACACAGCGCAAATCGATATAGAGGATCACAGATATGGCACAGCACGGCCATCTCAAATGGATGTAGGCTGCCATATATGGCTACTAACAAAGGGAAAGGGCGGTCATAATAATAAAATGAAGGGAATCTCAAAATGACGATTAAGGTGTTTTAAACAAACTTATCGCATAATTACCAACTTTTATGCGCTAAACCCATCCGGAAGACCAATTGGCATCGATTATTGTTTGTATTCTAGTGATTTCCACCAAAAACAGCACCGTACCAAATAGTAGACAATCCTCCACAAATCCTCCACTAATTTCTAACTGCTATGTAAACACCATTATTGTCACCTTATGTTGATTTATTCTCACCTACAGGAAATCAATTTAGGTTATCTATAATAACGTCACCAGATGAGACGGCACGGGTGGTCAGGAGCCTTGGATTGGGACCACCAGAAACCAGTGTCTGTCACCACTAGGCTACTAGATTTGTTGTCCGTGACCCTGGCGGAGATAAGAAAGGCACGTTGTTAAACTTGGACCTGCTGAAAGCTGTACCGAAGTTGGCTGACTCCAAAGACCCCGCAGAAGCAACCCGAGCCATGAGTTATCTCCATTGAAAAAAGCGTATAAAGGCGTATTGAACTTTGGGGTGCTGTGGTGGAGCCGTTTTGCTAGACAGGGTAAATTCCACCGCAAACATACAAATGCCTAGATATTCTGGTGCGTGGTAGTTAATAAATACACAAATAAGACACCCAATCTGTAAATAATAACAATTATGAATTGCATTCATTATGAAACACCCTGTATATTATCCATAATACCGCAACCAGAGGAGACAGCACGGTTGACCAGGAGCCTTGGATTTTGGTTATCCCAGGTCACAACGGACGTGCATTCATAAATAACTTAATACAAATGGCCTGGCTATCAGACCGTGAGAAACGTCGACTACCCGCGAGTTACTGAAGTATTTTCCATATCGCACCTCCTGGGGGGGGGGATATTTTTGCCCCCCCCCCCCCACACCTCAGATCTCCAGAACTAGTACACCGATTACAAAATTAAAACGGCATCTGATAGCCCTGGAAAATTCGCCGAAAGAAACCTAATATTGTTGACCTCGGGATCACTTCGGGGACCTCGTTGACCCCGGGGACCTCGGGCCTTTGCCCCCCCCCCCCCTCCCGAGATGCCAGATGGGCTGCTTTCTGAGGCATCAGGCATCTGAGCCGATGATGGTCCTTTTATGGTCTAAAGATGGGTCCTTTCAAGACCTCTGATTGGCCTTTTCCAGACCGAAGATTGGCTCTTTCCGGGCCTAAATTGGACTTTTCCCAAACTAATACTGGGGGGGGGGGGGGGGCTTTCTACAACTTTGATGGGCCCTTTCCAGATCTGAGATGGGCCCTTTCTGGTCTGCATGTGAGTCATCATTGATCATGCCATGTCTGAGTTCAAGGGTAAGATCAGCCCTAACCAGCCATGAGGCCTTTCTGGGCCCAATTTACCGAAACGGTCCTTCTCCAGCTCAAAGATGGGCCCTTCCCAGTCCTGTCCAGACCTTTTTTCTTTCAATGTCAAATTATACGGGCCTCCTCTGGACCTGGGATGGGCCCTTACCTGGCCTAAGAGCAGACTTGGGTCTTTTCCGGAACTGAGATGCTCACATTCAAAGCCTAAAATGGACCCTCTCCAGACCTGTGACGGGCCCTTTCTGAGTTTACAAACCCTTTCAAAGCCTGAGATGGGCCCATTGTGAGCTTAAGACATTCACAGTCTAAAATGGGCCCTTTCCAGACCTGAGATAGACCCATTCTGAGACTAAGATGGGCCCTCTCCGGATCTGAGATGGTCTTTCCCTGGCCTCCTAAAAGCTGAGATGGGCCTTTACCGGACCTGAGATGCAGGCTGGTCACTTTCAAAGCCTAAAATGGGCCCTTTCCAGACCTGAGATTGTCCCTTTCTGAATTCACGATAAGCCCTTTTAAAACCTGAGACCGGTTAATTCTGAGCTTAAGATGGGCCCTTTCCAGACCTGAGATGGGACCTTTCTGAGTTCGCGATTGGCCCTTTCAAAACCTGAGATGGGCCAATTCAGGGCCTAAGATGGGCCCTTTCCAGGCATGATATGGGCGTTTTCGGAGCCCAAGATGGGCCCTCTTCGAACTTAAGATGGGCCCTTCCCGGGCCTGAGAGCTGAGAAGGGCCTTTTCTGGACCTGAGATGCCCGCTTTCTGAAGCTAAATTTGGTTTTATCGGGCCTGAAATGGTGCCTTTCTGAGTTCAGGATGAGCCCCTTTCAGACCCGAGATGGGCCCCTCTAAGCCGCGACGTGGGGGGGGGGGCTTTAGCCCCCATAGCCCCCTTTCCCCCTGGCTGCGCCCCTATGGGGGGGGGGGGGGTGCAACCTCGAATGGGCCCAAGAGACTCTTTGTTGCACTTTTCTTCAAAGTCTCTGTATGTATCGTTTTTGGTGACGTCATTGCTTTAGTTTTTTACTGGTACACTTTTATGTCAGTCATAAATGAAAAAAATATTCACATTAAATGACAAATATTGCTTAGGACCTGTCTATACTCTCTTCTTCTATGGGAACCTCATGAACATTACAATGTCTTTAATCTTGCATCAGCTACACAATAGCTTATCAGTGTTTCCGCAACTTTATTTTGTCATGTATGGTCAATATTTCACAAGAGTATAAATATAAATATCGCCTCAACGAGCGATATTGCATTACTGTTGCTGGAGAACCATTTTCCAACATTCCATTTGGTCTGAGAACCATAGTCTATTCTTACCACCCCTGTATATTTCCATCGCGCTCGCTCGTTCATCGCCGACTACGGCGCCTTACTGGTACACTATAATGTCAGGTGGATTTTTTTTAGGAAGTGCGAATCTTTATGTGAAAGTAGTCAGAGCCCTATTTGCTGTTAGTGTTTGTTTCGACTAGTTGTGCACAGTATTCATTTGTATCAACAATATCTGATTGTTAAATAGATATTGTATGTCAGACTTGGTATATTAACCCTCGCCATACGGGAGTTTTTTTTCTTCACATTCGCCCTACGGCGGGGGGGGGGGGGGGTCCTAAGACGACCCCCCGTTAACTTCCAAACCAAGCAACATAGAGCAACGCGGTAAAAACCAACATGTTGCCTGTTATGTTTGAAATCTAACGGTATGTACTTTTTAGGTTTTGGGTCAACGAGTGACCTTCCAGGCCAAGTGAATGACCTCGATCGACCACGTCCAGGACAGCGATTTTGCTCTGTCAGAAAACTTCAAAATGAGAAATTGATAAATGTAAAAAAGGCATGTTCCTACACCAGTTTTGTCTCAGAAATACAGAAAAGGTAATTATTTATTCGTATCTGGTAAAAAAAGTAAAACGAAGTTATTAAATAAAAATGACTTCATGAATTTCTTACACTTAGGGAGCCATCACTCAGTCAAAAATAAAGACATGTCTTTGAAATTTGGTTTGGGTATTGTCCATACTCAGTTCTCTCAAATATATTCCGTTTTTTTACATCTTTGAAAATTTCGATTTTGTGGTGATTTTTAAAATAAAAATCTGTTTTTGATCATTTTGGGGATCAAAGCCAAACTTTTTGAGAATCCGAGATTGCCATTTTAAATAAAAGGACATGTTATATATTTGATTATTTACGTTTGCAATTTGCTTTAAAATTATTTTTCTACGATTTTTCAAACATTTATCGTTTTTCCACCAACATGACGTCATCAAAACATCATTATTTCCCAAATTTCTCAATTAATTTCAATGAAATTTTACAGCATACGATAATTGTTGTATTCTTAGCTACTACAAATTTCATCAAGATGCGCCTCATGTCTAAAAAGTTATGCAAGAAAAACCTCAGGGGGGTCGTTTTATGACCCCCCCCCCCTTTGGGCGAGGGTTAACTATGTGCTAACTCGTCCTATTTACCCTTGACAATGCTATGTACAATTTAATTACTCGTCCCAACTGTGCAATTCTCAATCCCACCGCCCAGTACTCTATAAACGTACCCGTAGCGCAATATGTCTAGTTTTAACCAAACTATTAGCATTAACTAGCATGGTAACATAGTCACATAGAATGAATCGTCTGCGTTATCAATGCCTTGTTTTTACTACCATATTACTGCCAAATACTGTGACGTCACCACGCCGGTCATTTCTCCCTAATGGGTAAACCTTATTTAGTAAAGTAATATGGATTTTAGTCTACCTACTACCATGTTGATATGCTTGAGAGATCAATCTCTAGTGGCCCGAAGGATTTAAAGTTGCCACCCAATCTCGGCACACCGCCCTAGCACCACCAAGGCAGTCATTCCGCGGTGCGCGGTAGTGGACAAGGTCAGAGCTGACGCCCATGCCCGGTATATAAGCTGCAGCAGGCAGACAGCAGACACACACTCACTGGTCTACTCTCCCAGCAGTCGGAGCTACAATCAACCGCAGAGATGAACGCCAAGCTTGCGGTAAGCTTTCTGACTGTTCAATTGTGCATAGTGCTAGTGCATGTTACCAATATTATATTCACGAAGGTGTCATGAGTCATTCCACCAAAGTCATGCCCTGCACAAAGATCTACCACATGTACGGTCTTAGCAAAGTTACATTGCCATCGTTTTGCACACCGTACGGTATCAACTTTTTATATTATTTACAAAATGTTGTTGTAATAATGACACAAATATGTTAAGTTAGCATCTTTACTTAATTATTGTTTAATGTTTATTTTCTTTAATATTTGAATCACAGTGATATTGTCCCTTTTTCCAGTTGCTCCTTTTTGCTGCCCTGGTGGCGTGCGTCTCTGCATCATACAGTGGTCATAGACACGGCGGTTACGGACACGGCGGGAGCTATGGCTACTCCGGACACCGTCACCCCCGTTCTCTGGGATATGGCAGCTACGCATCCACTGGATACGGATACGCTCCCCGTAGCTACGGATACGCTCAACGTAGCTACGGATACGCTCAACGTAGCTACGGATACGCTCCTCTTTCCCTCGGATACAGCAGCTACGGACACGGCGACAGCTATGGCTACTCCGGACACCGTCACCGCCGTTCTCTGGGCTACCACGGCTCCAGCAGCTACACTCCCCGTAGCTACGGATACGGAAACGCTCCCCGCAGCTACGGACACGCCAGCCGCAGTTACGGTTATGCTCCCCTTAGCTACGGATATGGACACTAAATCCTATTTTTGCCTGTATGAAGAACATTTTGAGATGAATTTACTGCCTGAATTTGTGGTATGAAATATACAGAACACATATTGACTGTCGATCCTTAAGGTACTTAAGGTGCAAATGTGCAGAATATGCGTCATATACTTGAATAAGTATCATAATGGAAAATGAAATGCACGTTTGGTGGGGGGGGGGGGGGGCATTTCCAGTAGCCCCAATCAATAAGGAGTGGTTACCCACCGGCTTGTCAAGACATTCAATTAGCACCAGCCCTCGATTTGCGTATTCAGTTCCCACGTATGTGCACACGGAAGACGTTTGTTTAAATTATTCCAAAGATATATAGTCTTTCCAGTCTTGAAGGGAAGATAAGAATATCTTTGAGGAGTGAGAGACCAGCAAAAACTAGGTGCCGAAGGCACGAGGTTTTTCCACCCCTGGCAAGGTAATGCTCTACGATAAGTCATCCACCATTTTCCTGCACGATCAATATGGTCCCCTTCTGTTGATTTATTCTCACCAACAGGAAATCAATCTAGGTTATCCCTAATACCGTCACCAGATGAGACGGCACGGGTGGTCAGGAGCCTTGGATTGGGACCACCAGAAACCAGTGTCTGTCACCACTAGGCTACTAGTATTGTTGTGCATGACCCTGGCGGAGATATGAAAGGCACGTTGTTAAACCTGGACCTGCTGAAAGCTGTACAGAAGTTGGCTGACTCCAAACACCCCGCAGAAGCAACCCGAGCCATGAGTTATCTCCATTGAAAAAGAGTATAAAGGCGTATTGAACTTTGGGGTGCTGTGGTGGAGCCGTTTTGCTAGACAGGGTAAATTCCACCGCAAACATACAAATGCCTAGATATTCTGGTGCGTGGTAGTTAATAAATACACAAATAAGACACCCAATCTGTAAATAATAACAATTATGAATTGCATTCATTATGAAACACCCTGTATATTATCCATAATACCGCAACCAGAGGAGACAGCACGGTTGACCAGGAGCTTTGGATTTTGGTTATCCCAGGTCACAACGGACGTGCATTCATAAATAACTTAATAAAAATGACCTGGCTATCAGACCGTGAGGAACGTCGATTACCCGCGAGTTACTGAAGTATTTTCCATATCGCACCTCCTGGGGGGGGGGGATATTTTTGCCCCCCCCCCCCCCCACCCCACCTCAGATCTCCAGAACTAGTACACCGATTACAAATTTAAAACGGCATCTAATAGCCCTGGAAAATTCGCCGAAAGAAACCTAATATTGTTGATCTCGGGGTCACCTCGGTGACTCCGTTGACCTCGGGGACCTCGGGTCTTTGCCCCCCCCCCCCCCGAGATGCCAGATGGGCAGCTTTCTGAGGCATCAGGCATGTGAGCCGATGATGGTCCTTTTCTGGTCTAAAGATGGGTCCTTTCAAGACCTCTGATTGGCCTTTTCCAGACCGAAGATTGGCCCCTTTCCAGGCCTACATTGGACTTTTCCCAAACTCAAGACTGGGGGGGGGGGGGGCTTGCTACGACTTTGATGGGCCCTTTTCAGATCTGAGATGGGCCCTTTCTGGTCTGCATGTGAGCCATCAATTTTCATGCCATATCTGAGTTCAAGGGTAAGATCAGCCCTAACCAGCCATGGGGCCTTTCTGGGCCGAATTTACCGAAACGGTCCTTCTCCAGCTCAAAGATGGGCCCTTCCCTGCCCAGACCTTTTTTTCTTTCAATGTCAAATTATACGGGCCTCCTCTGGACCTGAGATGGGCCCTTACCTGGCCTAAGAACATACATGGGTCTTTTCCGGAACTGAGATGCTCATTTTCAAAGCCTAAAATGGACCCTCTCCAGACCTGAGACGGGCCCTTTCTGAGTTACGATGGACCCTTTCAAAGCCTGAGATGGGCCCATTCTGAGGTTAAGACCGGCTCATTCACAGCCTAAGATGGGCCATTTCCAGACCTGAAATAGACCTTTTCTGGGCCTAAGATGGGCTTCTCTCCGGATCTGAGATGGCCCTTCCCTGGCCTCCTAAAAGCAGAGATGGGCCTTTTCCGGACCTGATATGCAGGCTGGTCACTTTCAAAGCCTAAAATGGGCCCTTTTCAGACCTGAGACTGGCCCTTTCTGAATTCACGATAGGCCCTTTTAAAACATGAGACCGGCCCATTCTGAGCTTAAGATGGGCCCTTTCCAGACCTGAGATGGGCCCTTTCTGAGTTCACGATGGGCCCTTTCGAAACCTGAGATGGGCCAATTCAGAGCCTAAGATGGGCCCTTTCCAGGCATGAGATGGGCGTTTTCTTAGCCCAAGATGGGCCCTCTCCGTACTTAAGATGGGCCCTTCCCGGGCCTGAGAGCTGAGATAGGCCTTTTCTGGACCTGAGAATCTCGGTTTCTGAGGCTAAATTTGGTTTTATCGGGCCTGAAATCGTCCCTTTCTGAGTTCACGATGAGCCCCTTTCAGCCCGGAGATGGGCCCCTCTAAGCCGCGACGTGGTGGTGGGGGGACTTTAGCCCCCAAAGCCCCCGTCCCCCCTGGCTGCGCCCCTAGGGGGTGGGGGGATGCAACCTCGAATGGGCCCCAAGAGGCTCTTTGATGCACTTTTCTTGAAGGTCTCTGTATGTATCGTTTTTGGTGACGTCATTGCTTTGGTTTTACTGGTACACTTTCCTGTCTGTCATAAATGAAAAAAGTATTCACATTAAATTACAAATATTGCTTAGGACCTGTCTATACTCTCTTCTTCTATGGGAACCTCAAGAACTTTACAATGTCTTTAATCTTGCATCAGCTACAGAGTAGCTTATCAGTGTTTCTGCAACTTTATTTTGTCATGTATGATAAATATTTCACAAGAGTTTAAATATAAATATCGCTTCAACGAGCGATATTGCATTAGTGTTGCTGGAGAACCATTTTCTAACATTCGATTTGGTCTGAGAACCATAGTCTTTTTTTACCACCCCTGTATATTTCCTTGGTGCTCGCTCGTTCATCGCCGACTACGGCGCCTTACTGGTACACTATAATGTCAGGTGATTTTTTTTTAGGAAGTGCGAATCTTTATGTGAAAGTAGTCAGAGCCCTAATTGATGTTAGTGTTCGTTTAGACTAGTTGTGCTCAGTGTTCATATGTATCAACAACATATGATTTTTAAATAGATATTGTATGTCAGACTTGGTATATTAACCCTCGCCCTACCGGAGCTTTTTCACCTTCGCCCTACGGGGGGGGGGGGGTGGGTCCTAAAACGACCCCCCTGTTAACTTCCAAACCAAGCAACATAGAGCAACGCGGTAAGAACCAACATGTGGCCTGTCATGTTTGGAATCCAACAGTATGTACTTTTAAGGTTTCAGGTCAACGAGCGACCTTCCAGGTCAAGTGAATGACCTCGATCGACCACGTCCAGAACAGCGATTTTGCTCTGTCAGAAAACCTCATAATGAGAAATTAATAAATGTAAATAAAAAGGCATGTTCCTAGACCAGTTTTGTCTCAGAAATACAGAAAAGGTAATTATTCATTCGTATCTGGTAAAGAAAAAGTCAAAAAAAGTTATTAAAGAAATGACTTCATGAATTTCTTACACTTGGGAGCCATCACTCAGTCAAAAATAAAGATATTTCTTTGAAATTTTGTTTGAGTATTATCCATACTCAGTTCTCTCACATTTATTCCTTTTTTTACATCTTCGAAAATTTCGATTTTGTTGTGATTTTTTAAATAAAAATCAGTTTTTGATCATTTTGCGGGTCAAAAACCCAAAAATGTGAAAATCCGAGATTGCCATTTTAAATAAAAGGACATTTTATATCTTTGCTCATTTGCGTTTTCAATTTGCTTTAAAATTCTGTTTTCTACGATTTTTCAAACATTTATCGTTTTCCCACCAACATGTCGTCATCAAAACATCATTATTTCCCAAATTTCTCAATTAATTTCAATGAAATTTTTACAGCATACGATAATTGTTGTAAACTTTTATTTTTATTTTTTGTATATATATATTTCATAAATACATCATAGCATAAGACAGCTGATCATACGTGTCTTGGTACTTACTAGTCGTGACATTTGCTCTACAGATACACATACTCGCTGGTTGGAAGCAAACACCATTGTCACTAACACACGCAACTGAACGAAGCAACAGCAAAACGATTTACCGTCACACGACGCAATACAACCTAGCACTTCTGACAAACTTTTGAACACTTGGAAGCGTAACTCCGATAAAGTCCACCCAATACAAAACACTTCTACCTAAGGTAATGTAGGGGTAGTTTCCAATGGACACAGAGGCGACGCTAACCGGCAATTTTTTCCGGAGGCGTCCGCTGCGCCGTCGCTCCATCTCTCCACTTCCGCTGAAAATGGACTTAGAAACGATACAACATATCACAGCCAATCGCCTAATGTCGCGACAAAACGAAGCACGACATCCTTATTTCACTCGGTTCCGGCGCCACGTTCGCGAAAGCCAATCACACACACACACGCTCCCGTCACCCGGCGGCCGTCGCGCCAACCCAGGGTTCGCCGGCTTCCCGCCAGGCGAGCGAAGACTGGCGTCGGGCGCGATCACGCGGTATGGCTATATACATACACTATACAGTTGAGGGTGATGATGGCAGCTGCCAGCCCCTCGCCGCCAGGTCTCCAATCGGGACAGAGAGACTCGGTGCACGTTACAGGCATAGAGTGTCACCATCCGTAAATGGCGCCCATCTACTTCTGAATTGGTACGATTTTCCTCTTTTGCGGGCAATCACCTTCTCCATTTCAAATATTTTTAGCAGCATAAGACGAAATGCCTGCAAGATGGACACGCTATCCCGGTAACGATTATTTGCTATGAATTGCTTTGCAACTATAATTATTAGGTTTAATACTGCTGGGTATCTACTTCCCCCAAACATTAGTTCATTTTCGGTAGGTCTGATCTCAGTTCTCCTCCTCAAATTAATCTGGCTTCTGGCTCTGGCTTCAATTAAATCCTTCCAGAATGATCGCACTGCCGTGCAATTAAGAAAAAAGATGCTGCATCGTTTCGACCTCGCCACAATTGTCACAAAATGGGTCGTCAATAACCCGTCGGGTGAATAGGAATTTCCTAGTGGGGAAGTATCGGTGCGTGATTCTGTACTGCAGACTCTGCAGCCTGGTCGATGCCGTGATTTGAAACGGCATTTCATACACTTTACGCCAATCCACGCCAAAATATATGCCTTCAGCTACCCATCTTGACTGCGCCGTTGGCACTCGCTGAGGAACCGTAGCTTGATACAATAAGCATGACTTTACTCTGCCGAACGGGATATTCTTGCCATTTAGCGAAACTGACCGCGCCGCATCCCGGTCCTCTGTTGAGAGTGAGAGGCTGCCAGCCAACAGGTGTCTCCACCGGGCCGGAAATGCTTGGCACCAGCCCATATACACCAGCGGATTGATACGAATTCCATGCCGAATCGAAAATGCCTCGTAAGTCTGCACTACGCCTACTGCATCCACAATATCGTCTATCATGGTAATTCCCGCGCCGGCGAGGCGCCTATGACAGAGCGTCCTGTCCCCCACTAGCAGTGCCTTGTTATGTCATATGTGCTACTACTGCCTTACTGTTTTACCGCAAACGGGAGCTATGGCTGGGCAAATTCTTCGGAACCAAATTAACATTTCCTTGTAAAACTCCGGGATCTGCCTGGTTGACAGCCAACGTTCGTCAAAGTCTACGTTTATTACGTTGCCGAGCGTGGCGTGTAGCCTGTTTTGTAGCACTTTGACGAATATGGCCTCCTTATGTTGGATTAACTTACCTATCCTTGACATTCTGCTAGCTTTATTCATTATTTGCACGTCCGGTGCATTTAAGCCGCCTTTTTCCACCGGCATGGTGATGGTAGATTTCGCCACCTTGGGCGGGCGCCCTCGCCACAGAAAACTCATGATGTGACTCTGGATCAGACTGGTTATTGATACACCTTTTTGAAAGCATTCAATCACGATTCATTTTGGAATATGAATGATTCAGTCACCGTTTGATTCATGGATAACCATTTTGAGAAATGATTCTTTCCGATTCAATTTTTTTTAATAATCAAATGACATTTGACTCACCATTGAAATAGCATTGCACAGTCTTTTTGATTCAATCAGCCTTGTTTCTATGCGGGTTTTGATTCGATCATGATTCATTACTACACAAATCCGGTGGTGAATTGATTCTTCTTTGATTCAATGGATTTTGATTGAACGATTCCAATCGATTCAATCAAAGTCGAATAAATAACCAGTCTGCTCTGGATCATGGCTAGCTGTTTCTCTTCTACACGCGGGGCTGTTATAATGTACACAATTTGTGACACAATCAAGGATTTTGCAACAGTGATTTTTCCCTTTATCGTTAGTGCTCTCTGCGACCATTGATCAAGCGTTGCTCTTACTCTCGAGTCAAGGGCCTCGAAATTAATAGGTGCGCAATTTTGCGTCGCACTAAACCAGACGCCAAGAATTGTCATTGTCTGCACTGGCAAGCATCCGCCAATTGGCAGTTCACAAGCTTTTTGGGCCCCGATCCACATAAACTCGTATTTGCCCATGTTTAACTCCAATCCAGATATGGTACCATAGTCCCGGACTAGTGATATGGCTTTGTCAGCTGAGGCACTGTCTCGCACGAACAGGGTCATATCGTCGCAGTATTGCGTTGATTTGAAAGTCTCACCCGATACGCTAATGCCCCGCACTTCCCTCTCGTTTCTGATTTTGATGGCCAAAATTTCTAGTACCAATGCAAAGGTGGCTCCGCTCGCTGGGCAGCCTTGCTGCAGGCCCCGGCCTGTTCGAAACCAAGATGAGGTGAATCCGTTATTTATTACCGCCACCTCATTGGTATTGTGCAACAACTTGACCCATCCTATAAAGTTGTCGCCAAAATTGAACTCTCTCAATACGTTGTACACGAATGCGTGCTCTACGCTATTGAAGGCGTTACGAAAATCAAGCGCCATAATTATCCCATCGAGCCTGTCTGTACTGGAGTAGTAAATCACATCGGCGATGGTCCGAAGATTCGTCCCAGGGCAGAGTACGCATCGACCCTGTCTGATCTACCTACCACGCATCGACCCTGTCTGATCTGGACTAACAAGCTTATGTATAACCGACATCATGCGATTGGCTAGAACTTTCGCCACCATCTTGTATATAATATCCAGTAAGCATATGGGCCGCTTGTTCTGAATTAATTTTTGAACGCCTTTCTTTGGAAGTAAAGTAATCACGCCCCTGCGCTGTGTGATGAAGAACACGCCGTCTTGCCTGACCTGGTTAATACAATTAACCACAAGATCACCTAACTTTGGCCAAAAGTACAGGAAGAATTCTTTAGAGAATCCGGAGACCGAGGGGGCTCTATTATTCATCATTCCTCTCAATGCACCTTCGCATTCTTGCTTGCTTATCTCGCCCTCACAAGAATTGCTGTCAGCCTCACTAAGCTTGGGGCAAACAGCAGGCGTCAAGAAATCATCTAATTGAGACCTCTCGGGTCGGTGAGACCCCTCGGGAGGCATATATTTCTTCAAAATAGTTTTGAAATAATTTAGCATTTCCGTGTTGCCAGTGACGTACTCACCATCGGGTCGCTGCAGTGCTTGAATGTTTTTCTCTTTGTTTCTGCGAGCACATAATCTTTCAAAAAATATTGCGTAGGCCTCTCCCCCTCCTCTAACCAACGAGCCCCAGAACGGATCATGGCCAATCGGCCCTTTTCTTCTTCAGCATTATCTAATCTTTCCTTCAACGCTCTGCACCTGTCTACGTTCTCATCAGTTGGATTCTCACTTAATTTTTGTTCGTGCCTATCCAGATCCCCAACAACCGAAGTGTAATCTTTCCGTCTTTATTGGGCTTTATGCTTAGAAGACTTTATTCCATTAACTCGTATTTCACTTAGCAACATTTCAATCATCAGCCCACAATTACTGACTCCTGCGTATACTCCCTGTCCATCGTTAACCCGCGAGTTACTGGGGGGCTATTTTTTGCCCCTCCTCCCGTTATTTTGCAATAACTCCTAAACAAACACCGGTATCGTCACCAAACTTGCAGTACCTTCTCCCACATCAATTCTACACATGTTGGCAAAAGGAAAAATATGAGACTATGATAGGTCAACCGGGAATGACGTCAGAGTGACGTCATGTTCTTCGGTTTTTGTTACAAAATAATGGTTTGCGGAAAACGCTGTCAAAGGTACGATATCTGAGATAAACTAAATTGTTTAAAATCAAATTACTGAAAATAGACCGGGCTATCAAACTGCTATCTCGGATTTGTGATATTTTGTGAAATTCAAAATTTTGAGAAATCCAAATACATTTTTTTTTGTTTTTACAAAATTTTCAAGAAAAAATCAGAGTTATCCAAAAACCAGAAGATATGTGATCGAGACGTATGCAGTGAATATGTGTACCAAATTTCAAGTGCATATCTTTAAAAATGACCGAGTTATGACCTTTAAATGTCAAAAATCGGCCACTTCTCACAGCATTACTATGCATAAAAACGCATTTCCATTTTTGCTTTTTACTTCTATTTATATGGAACAAACAATGTTCTAAGGTCATTTTTCGCGTTTTAGACCAAAAAAAACCATAAACATGTGTTACAATGTCTAATGACCGTAATCTGCAGTTTGACCTCGTGACCTCGGATGACATTGACCTGACCCAAGGTCATAAACAGCTTAGAAAGGTACTTAGAAGTGTCAGACACACGAATCATACCGATTTATCAACAGCTTATACTTTTAATATCGCAATTTTGCGCGACAATTCCATCCATCGAGACCTTTTGACACGGTCAAACATTTTGTACTTGACCTGACCTGTGACGTCATCCGTGACCCCGAGGTCAACACTATTATGTTTCCCTCGATAAATTTCCAAGGGCTATCGAATGCCGTTTGAATTTTTACATTCGGTCCAGTAGTTCCGGAGATCAGAGGGGGGCTAAAAATAGCCCCCCTCCAGTAAGTCGCGTTATGAAATATACCCCAGTAACTCGCGGGTTAACCCTCTGCATCTCCTGTCTCGCTGTCTGAGGGAAATTTGGATCATCCAGCAGACGATTGTCGAACCGAAACAGGCCCCTACCCTTGTCATCCGCATACATAATAATTTCCATGTTAACAAGACTATGATCACTGTGGATGCAGGGCTTAATCTCAACGCGTCTAAGAACATGACTATCAATCATGTTCTGGGATAAGAATGCATAGTCAATTCGTGATCCTTGCGCCGGTTTAAATCTACGCCATGTGTATCGCCGTGTGTTTGCATGCCGCTCTCGCCAGACATCGACCAAGCTGTAATAATTTAGAATGCTTAAAAGAGCCTGCGCCGGCTGTGTGTTCCTAAACCGACATCCTTGGACATCCAGGGGGGATAAATGTACGTTAAGATCTCCAACAATATAATTTGCAAATCATCGTCTTCGGGAAGCGCGTCCAGTCTTTGTTTTATCTTATTAAAAAGGTGAGCTGCTGTTGACTATGTCCCTGAGTGGGCGCATACACTGCGACCAGCGTTATCTGAAAACGCGCATAATTCAATCCAAGAACGAGCATCCTGCCATCATTATCGTTGTGCAATACAGTCACGTCACACGTCAATGTCCTGGGCAATAACACCGCCACACCAGCCTCGTGTGTACTTGGCCCGTGTGACAGGTAGATGGGACTACCCCATTCCGCTTCCCAATATGATTGGTCACGCTCGCAACTATGACATTCCTGCAACACTATTTATTATATGATTCGGATAGTACCGATGAAAGTGTCTAAACAAAGACCTCCTTTTGGACATCATCCTTAATCCTCTGGCATTAAGCGTAACAATATTTACTTCCGGCATCTATAAATAAGCCGACATCGCCAAGTCAATGTACGGTCGAACCAAACCTTCACCGCGCCGCACACCTGATGTGAGAGCCCAACAGAGGAGGGCTCGCCGGCCCACTCCCCGCCAACGCTTACCTCCCGCGGACGCGCAGACCCTCATATCACCTCTGTCCGTCCGACTACCGCGGCATGACGTCATCCGGTACGCCCCGAACAAACCGGCCGTCCAGCCATCGCCGCGCAGCCACGGTCGACCCCACAGGCGGCGTTGAGGCCGGCGCAGGGAGGCAACAGTGATGAGGGCAACAGTGACCTCTCCTCCTCGAAAGCCGCGCTGGACAAAGTCTACAAGACCCACTAGATTACTGCGCGGTGAGTACTGAGTGGCGTCCTCTGGCGCCGAGTGCGCTGGCGCCGCGCCAGCGCACTCGGCGCCAGAGGACGCCACTCAGTACTCACCGCGCAGTAATCTAGTGGGTCTTGTAGACTTTGTCCAGCGCGGCTTTCGAGGAGGAGAGGTCACTGTTGCCCTCATCCTTGATTTGAGAGCTGCGTTTGACAGGGTCAATAAGACCGCACTTTTAGTAAAGGTCCATAAGGCCGGAATCCGAGGAAGACTCGCCAAATTTATCAAAAACTTTCTAGACAACAGAACTTTTAATGTAAGGTGTGACAACACATATTCACCAAATCAAAAGCAGGACCACGGGGTCCCACAGGGATCGGTCCTTTCCCCAACCCTATTTTTAATCATGATTCATGACATTTTTAATAATATTAACAAGATCGACAAAGGTCTCAAATTTGCAATGTACGTTGATGACCTGGCGGTGTGGTTCTCCCACCCTAGTGTGGATCAGGCCAGCAAAATTTTACAACTAGTTCTCATTGATATAAAGGTATGGTGCGACCAATGGGGTCTGGACATTTCTCCAAGTAAATCGGCATCCCTAATTTTTTCAAAAAAAAACTGCATATGTGGAACCATACATTCTATTAAGATATAACAATCAAATTATCCCTTTCGTCAAATCATTCAAGTATCTGGGAATAACGCTAGACACTCGTCTCTCGTTCATCCCACACTTTAATGATTTAGTACAGAGATGTATGCGACGAATTAACATTATGAAGTCACTAACTGGCAGGGAGTGGGGCGCAGACCGCTCCACTCTCCTGCAGTTGTACACTTCCCTAATACACCCAATCCTGGACTATAACGCATTTTTATTTGATGATATATGGTCCAAACAAATTAAAAAATTGCAAACTGTCCAGAACACTACCTTGCGGATCGTGACCGGGCCTGTCACACCACCAACACCACACACTTACACATCGACACAAACATTCCCACACTCTGTCGCCGACGCAAATACATGCTACTCAGATTCTACGCCAGAGCAAGTTCACACCCCACAGTCCAACATTCCAGATCTTAAATCATCCCGCACCCACAAGACGACAAACACTACTACAAAAACGACACCCACTTATCAGTCACAGAATCAGACAAACACTCACACTATTCAACATCGCACACATCAACACAATGCCAACACCACCACTCACACCTCACTGACTTGACACAACACCAGACACACATCGCCTCTTCACACCAACAAAAACACAGTCACGGCGGCAGAGACAGACACACTCTTCCACGAACACAAAGCACAACACAACACATACACATACATATACACAGACGGGTCACGGGGCGACGGTCGAACCGGGGGTGCTTTTTTCTCAAACACATTTAGCAATAACTTCAGACTTCCAGACACAAACAGCGTATATACAGCGGAACTTTCATCCATTTTATTAGCATTAATATACGTTAGAAAGGAAAAACTTAAAGAAGTAGTCATTTGCACAGACTCATCCGCCTCGCTCTCAGCCATTTCTTCGATTAGTGAATGTAGAAATCCGATAGTATTTAAAATTAGACAGCTAATTAAGAATTTAAACAGTACAAATAGCAGCATTAAATTCCTCTGGATCCCAGGACATGCCGGTATCCCGGGAAACGAGGAAGCCGACAGACTAGCTAAATTGAGCCTAGAATTACCTTCAGAAAACCATTTACCAAGCCCTGTATCAGACGTTTTAAACCATATAAATTTTCAACTTAGCATATTGCGCCAGCGCGAGTGGGACGCTGCTCCGCATTTTCATCTTCATCCGATCAAGCCGAAAGTCCAATATTTTATGTTGGACTTACCTGTTCTTGTTCTTGTTCTTGTTCTTGTTCGGCGCAAAGCCCCTGCAGTGCGCGGGTTAAAACCCAACACATTTCGTCCTACTTTCTGTTATTGATTAGCTGATATCTTTTTGTAAGTTCTTCAAATATGTTTGCACCTTTTGTTTGATACCAGACCCATAAATTATTACTAGCACCCCACGATTAATTAACCCTCGCCCTACGGGAGCTTTTTTCACCTTCGCCCTATGCGGGGGGTCCTAAAAAGACCCCCTGTTAACTTACAAACCAAGCAACATAGAGCAACGCGGTAAGCCATAATGTTGCCTGTCATGTTTGGAATCTAACGGTATGCAATTTGTAGGTTTCGGATAAACGAGTGACCTTCCAGGTCAAGTGAATGACCTCGATCGACCACGTCCAGAACAGCCATTTTGCTCTGTCAGAAAACCTATAAATGAGTAATGGATGCATGTAAATACAAAGGCATGTTCCTAGACTAGTTTTGTCTCAGAAATACAGAAAAGGTAACTATTTATTCGTATCTGGTCCAAAAAAGTCCAAAAAAGTTATTAAAAAAATGACGTCATGAATTTCTTACACTTAGGGAGCCATCACTCAGTCAAAAAGAGAGATATTTCTTTGAAATTTGGTTTGAGTATTGGCCATACCCAGTTCTCTAAGATATATTCAGTTTTTAACATCTTTAAAATTTGTTATTTTGTGTTGATTTAAAACAAAATCAGATTTGGTTCATTTTGGGGGTCAAAAACCCAAAATTTTGAAAATCCGAGATTGCTGTTTTAAAGAAAATGTCATTTTATATCTCTGCTTAATTAAGTTTGCAATTTGCTTCAACACTCTGTTTTCTACGATTTTTCAAACATTTGTCGTTTTTCCACCAACATGACGTCATCAAAACAACATTATTTCCCACATTACTCAACAAATTTCATTGAAATTTCGACAGCATACGTACAATTGTTGTATACTTAGCTACTGAAAATGTCTGCAAGATGCGCTGCATGTCTAAAAAGTTATGCAAGAAAATCCTCAGAAGGGGTTGTTGTAGGACCCCCCGTAGAGCGAGGGTTAACTATGTACTAATTCGTCCTATTTACCCTTGACTGGGATGACTTGCGTTGGTGGCAGCGGCCTGAGTAAGATGAAGTCAATGCGCGGGAAGGATCGTGTCGAAAGTTTGTGACACGTAAATCCTTCGACTTTAAATTCCGCCTGTCAGCAAATATTGTGCGATCGGATATGGTCCATGCAAACAGCTCTGCTTAGCGAAGGACGCCGACACCATGGTGTCGGCGCAAAACGCATTCAAACGTAAGGTTTGAACCAAATACAAATATGCGTTCGGCTTTAGCTGACAGCACGAGGATAGACCGTTCACCGTCCAGGAGCTTCCCCGTCTCGTCATACAACTTTTGTTGTTGTTGCGGAAAGTCATTTATGGCAGCCCCTGCCTCGTCCGGAGTGATAGCATCACAGAAACTATTGTTCTTCTTGTCTCCCATGAGTGACACTCAGTGGCGTGCGTATACATTCACAAAGGGCCGGCTTCAGGGCCATCACTCGGTCTGGGGGCCCTAGGTCTGAGGGAGCCCTTTGTCAGCCTGAGGAGACTCTTTGTCAGCCTGTGGGCCCTTATGTTCCTTCTGAGGGGCCATTGGTTGGCGTGAGGGGCTCACGGTCGGGTTGAGGGGATCTTCCGGCGCCCCGAAGGGGAACTTGGTGGGCCTGATGGGCCCAGAGACAACCTGAGCGGTCCTCAGTCGGCTTGAGCGGACCTCGATCGGCCTGAAGGAGAACTCAGTCGGCTTGAGTGGGCCCCCTGTCAGCCTGAGGGACCCTCGTGCGGCATGAGGGGCCCTTAGATGATTTATAGGCCTGACAGAACCCTTTCCATGCCTGAGCGGACCCCAGGCTGGTCTGAGAGGGCGATTGTCGAGGCCTGAGAGAGCCTCGCACCTCCGGCGGTCACACTGGCCGGAGGTGCGCCGTCACTGGGCGGAAGGGTGCCGCCATTGGCTCTAGAGGGGCACCGTCATTGGCTAGAGGGGCACCGTCATTGGCTAGAGGGGCACCGTCATTGGCTGAAGGGGCACCGTAACTGGCCGATGGGGCGTCGTCACTGGCCGCAAGAGTATCGTCACTGACTGGCCGAAGAAGTGCCATCACTGGCGAGATGGGCGCCGTCACTAGCCGAAGGGGCGCTGTCACTGGCCAGAGGGGCGCCGTCATTAGCCGGAGGTTCGCCGTCTCTGGCCAGATGGGCGCCGTCATTAGACGGAGGGGCGCCGTCACTGACCAGCGGGGAGCCGTCATTGGCTGGAAGGGCGCAGTCACTGGCGGGAGGGTCGCCGTCATTTGCCTGAGGGCCACCGTCATTTGCCGAAGGGGCGCCGTCATTGGCCGGAGAGGCGCCGTCATTGGCTGGACGAGTACAGTCACTGGCCGCGAGGGGCGACGTCCTTTGCCGGTGGGGCGCCGTCACTGGCCGGAGAGGGGCCGTCACTGGTCAGAGGGGCGCCGTCACCTGGCCATAGGGCGGCTCATGACTAGGTATCGTAACATGTCTAGGGGCGGCACATGCCCAGGGGGCGGCAAATGTCATGAGGGTGGTGTCCCGCCCGAACGTGGTACGTAACCTGAGGACAGGACCTGTCCTGAGGGCGGCACCTGACTTGAGTGCGGCACCTAGCTTGAAGGTGGCGCCTGCCCAGGAGGCATCTGGCCTGAGGTCAGCACCTGGCCTGAGGGCGGCACATTACCTGAAGGCGGCACCTGGCCAGGGGCGGCACCTAGCCTGAGGGCGGCTCCTGGTCTGAGTGCAGCAAATGTCAGATATCAAACCCCGTAAGCATGTATATTTCAGCGCCTTCGGCGCGGCAATGGGTCTGCTTACGAGGCTCAGGGGGTGACACCGCTTGAGCGCCGTATAGGCCGCCTCGTCGGTGCTCACAAAACGTGATTTGACGGCACTGGCGGCAGAGCGCTGCACCAATCAAATTGTAAGATTTCAGCTAGCAATAGCGCAATAGTTGAAATTGAACAGTCTGTTGGTGGCGTATTGCGTGCGGGTTTCGATGGCTGACGGTCGTCAAATTAGCAGCATCAGATATCACACTGGCAGTGTGATATTCCAATGTGTCCGATTTGCTCCAAATTTTGCATACATGGCTTCCTCGATGATTCCGAAAATATGCCTCTATAGGGTGGTATTTTTTTGTCGTTTACGAGTTACAGCTATGTGTTTGAGCGCGGCGCCGACGAAGGAGCCGGGCCCTGCCAGTGACGTCATCTGACAGTCCGCCGAGTTGAAGGTCAAATGGCTCGTGTCTTTACCTGGTTATAGGGTCTTGACGAGGCCCTTCTGCGCCTTCGGCAAGGAGGGGAGGGGGCGGGGGGGGGGGGGGCGAAAGCCGCCTTCGCCGCCCTCTTCTGTATCCGCATGCAGGGGGCGGTCGCCCCCCGCCGCCCCCTGCCGCCCCCTGTATCCGCCCCTGCTCCAGAGGTCAACAAATGTACAAATGCTAAATTGCGCGATTTTTTTTCTTCTAATAACTTGTTATGCATATAAGGTAGATCAACGCTTTTGTCATCATCGAGTTTCTCTTATCACGCCGCATCGAATCATATATCGGATAACCTAGCTAGGTCAAATTTTAAAAATTACCTGAGCTGACCTGAGGTCATGTCAAGGTCAAGTCAAATTTTATATCACTTGATGACATTCGATAAGAGAAACAGAATGGTGAAACCCTATCACTCTGCCCTACGTATAAGACGAGTTATTCTACAAAAACCAAATATGCCCTGGGGGCACATTGGATTTAACCTCAAAGAGGTCACGGAAGAAAATTGCAACATACATTCTTCTGGTTAGCTCCGAAATAGTGATATTGATCAAAACTGACCAGATTTAGCCAGGTTTGTTAGATTGGTGCGCATTAAAATTGTCTACCATTGACTTATAATGGGGAGGTCACGAAATTGACATGACCTCAGGTCACCGATATAAAAAATCCGAGATAAAGAATTGTAGATACATATGCTATTATCACACACAGTGAGTTTCAAACTATTTGGTTAACCATTGTGGATTTGGCATGATGTCAAACTCTCAAAAACGTGACTTGAGGTCAGGTCATTTAATGTAACCTGAAGACGTGACCTTGAAGGTTAGGAGGTCAAAATTTACAGACAATGTGTAAAATTGTTCAATAAACAGCTATACGTAATTTAGTGGCGCTAGATGGCGCTGTTTTTTGTTTAGCTATACACTAAAAACCTCAGGAGGGGGGGGGGGCGGATATCCCCCCCCCGCCCCTCCGCGGTGCGATGGTTAAAGGGATATTGCCACCTCGCAGGCCAATATGGAGTTTTTGGTGTGTATCGGTAGATTAAGCGTGTCCGATTTCATCTGCAAAATTTGGTTCCCAAAACTCCCCCATTAGATAAAAAAATACATTCGTATCTCATGATTGGCCCACATTCGTTAAATTGGAGTCGCCTCATCACTATTCACAATCACCTCTTTGCAGACTATGATTTGCTTTTGAATATTGTAAACTCAACATCACCATTCCGTGAGTGCACTTTAAAATTAAAATGCGCATACAGTGAATTATATTTTCAACAACCATAGCCTCTTTCATAATAAAACATGAATAAAACAGCAAGAATGGCTAGGGCTCGACTTTGGGGCCGTAGGAGATTCGTGTCCAATACCTTATAACACTGATAGACTTTTCAAGTTCAAGTCTCGGTGAATTCGGACGCTACGGCTTTGGGCGGGCGCCA
Source organism: Chirona hameri (assembly GCA_036785665.1). Classification (NCBI taxonomy): domain Eukaryota; kingdom Metazoa; phylum Arthropoda; class Thecostraca; order Balanomorpha; family Balanidae; genus Chirona; species Chirona hameri. The sequence continues at coordinate 6,569 of JAXIVJ010000268.1, read as the reverse complement.
ATTGCACAGCCAAACTGGATGAGAGCGGCCATCATGAATCTAGTACTGAGCACAGCTGGGACCAACGTTTTGGAGTCAGAAATACATAAACAATACATTTCCGATACACTGCTTTAGGTGCTGCAGGAGCAAGTTTGAGCTTGAGCATACACGATTGTTGATCCCCACCATTCATTTAAGTTGCTTTTTAGAAATCCTCCGGAGGTGGCAATATCCCTTTAACCCGACATTGGCTGGGGTTTCAGCCGAACGCCATTGGCTGGGGGGGGGCGTTTTTCGGCCCCCCCTCGTTATTTTCCGAACCAATAACCGCACCGAAATGCGCAAGGCGGCAATCGAAATTTCTCAATGGGACACATCCAAAGCATACACTAAATTCACCAAATAAGGTCACATGTCAGGTCACGTTCAGGTCAAAGATCAAAATTGACATATTTGAGTTTTTGGGCCATACTTTCCATCCAAAGTCTTAGATTGATACAATTATCGCACAAAGTGCTCTCAAATGTATCTCCTATATACAAGGCAAATTCAAACCGTTTGACAGATATGGACTCGAAAACCCTTGGTGATGGACCCAAAACCCATACATTCTCTGAATCAGCATGATAGCAGGCAGGTTGTGTTTATATACCACCCAGATCGGACCTCTATAGTGTTCAAGTAAATTGGGAAAGCGTGGAATGGATATTGCCTGCAATGATATTCGTATTTAGTGGCCCGAATGTCTGCATATGTTGCACTTTTGTGACATTCATCTGCGGCCATACGAAAACAACACGGTCGTGTTTTCAGTGTAAGTGTCCAGGAGATGTCATCTCGGGTTTCCACATGTATCGGTTGACGAGCGGCTCCGCGTTCGCGATGACGTCACTGATGCTCTGGTCCAGTCGTGGCCAGCCCCGTCACCGCAGCTGCGCCTTCGAGCGTTTTGCGGTCTTTTGACGGGTGTTGACGTGCGGCAATTTGAAGTCGTCGCCGTTAGATAAATAATTTAGGTAGTTAGGTTGCAAGTCTATGCTTTTCTAAAAAAAAGAAGTTTGTTTAAGCATATCTTGAACATTAAGCCAAAACAATGTCATTTCTCGCCCCTCAGCTAGACCGGGGCAGCGTTTGGGCAGCTAGCCCCTCAACCAGACCGGGGCAGCGTATGGCCGTCTCACCCCCAGTCAGACCGGTGCAGCGTATGGCCGTCTCGCCAGTCGCCCCTCACACAGAGCGGGTAGCGCATGGCCGTCTCCTCCTCAGCATGAATTAAGGGCGGGATAATTATCCGCGGTAAACGTTATCTCAAATAAGATCGTACCTTAGGCGCAACTATCCGTATCCCGTTCGAAATATTCGCACCGCACCGAGCCGCGTGCGGGGACAGCCGAGTCGGACCAGAGCACCAGTGACGTCACGCTAATGTTGGGCGATTGGGGCGCTAAAATTCCCGGATGACTACCTCTCTTATACGGCCTTGCCAAGGACCTATAACCATTGAATCAGTGTCCTTTGAATTAGGTAGGTACCTACATTGGTTGAATATTATTAATCCTGGCGATCCTAGCCCAAATTTATATTAGTGTGGCTGGTAGCATGCATTTTTTCAAGTGATGCTTGAATGTGGCAGTATTATTTGGTTGTTTAAACTTGAAAACCCTTAGTGGTGGGCGGTGGACCCAAAACGATGATTCTTACTAGACAAAATGTATATTAGTGTGACTGGTAGCATGTATTTTTCAAGTGTGTCAGTATTATCTGGTTGTGTGAAAAGTCCAATCGTCCTTACTTAGGCAGGTACCTACCTGAGTTGAATATTATTAATCCTGGCGATCCTACTCCAAATATATATTTGTGTCAGTATTATTAGGTTGTGCGAAAGGTCCAATTGGGACGTGTCCAGGGTAAGGTGCGGTTGTGTGTGTTATTCTAATAGCATGCAAAGTCCAATCATGGGACGTGTCCGGGGTAATGTCAGTTGATGATCCTAGGCCTATCCCAATTTTATATTGTGTCATTATTATTTGGTTGTGCGAAAAGTTCAATCTTGCGACGTGTCCGAGGTAAGGTGCAGTTGTTTTATTCTGATAGCATGAAAAGTCCAATCGTCAGTCCGGGGTAATGTCAGTTGATGATCCTATCCCAATTTTATATTGTATCAGTATTATTTCGTTGTGCGAAAAGCCCAATATTGGGACGTATCCAGGGTAATGTCAGTTTACCCATAAATTTAGAGCACTAATAGAGCACTTCAAAATTAGAGTATTAGGGTCAAAATTAGATTAAGGTTTGGAATTTGTGTGACCATGGCCTGCCTGTTGGGGCCAGTATCAGTTGATGGGCTTATGTCATACTGGGATAAGCAATCTAAAATTAGATTCATGACCGTGGCCATACTACATACTGGGAAGAGTACTCTAAAATTAGATTCATGACCGTGACCTTGGCATAGTGGGGGATAAATATAAATTGAGAGCGCTTTAAAATTAGATTCATGACCGAGGCCTTATAGCATACTGGGAGGAGTGCTCTAAAATTAGATTCATGACTGTGGCCTTATGGCATACTGGGAGGAGTGCTCTAAAATTAGATTAGAATCATGACCGTGGCCTTAGGCATACTGGGAGGAACGCCCTAAAATTAGATTAGATCAATGACTGTGGCTCTACGGCATACTGGGAGGAGCGCACGAAAATTAGATTCATGACCGTGGCCTTGGGATAGTGGGAGGATAAATATAAATTTAGAGCACTAATAGAACACTTTCAAATTAGATTAATTGCCGAGGCCTTATGACATACTGGGAGGAGCACTCTAAAATTAGATTCATTGCTGTAGCCCTATGGCATACTGAGAGGAATGCTATTAAATTAGATTCATGACTGTGGCCTTATGGCATACTGGGAGGAGCACTCCAAAATTATATTTATGACCATGGCCTTGGCATAGTGGGGATAAATATAAATTTAGAACACTCGCCTGAGGCACTCGCCTGTCTCCTCGGACACCCCAGGTACTTAATTTCCCGGGCAACGCCGGGGGCTAGTAATACATATCCCGCATAAGTAAAAGTGAAATTGTAAGCAACGGTCAAGGTCGATATCAGGTCATAAAAGGTCACTATTGACAAGAGGTCGACGGAAATCTTGCAGGCGCGGAGTCCATTCAATATTTGATCATGCAACGGTTCGCCCGATCCAATAATCCAATCATTCATGACCAAATATGGTATGATCCAATAACAAAAGTGTTATTGGATCCTATAGAGTCCATTATCACTTCCGGTGGTTTTACCCATTGGCTTCAGCATTACGATCCATAAACACATGCGTCTATTGGTAAAATCGTGCTGTAACAAAATCATGCTGTGCTGTAACACGTGCTGAATAGGAAACGGTCTCTCAGTTGCATGATCAATATTATTTGCACTCACAAAAAATTAACACCTGCGCAGGGTGTCAACACACCTAGCTCGTGTGATGCCCACACAACCTAAAATACGTCGCCTGGAAGGTGTTTTGTTTAGCACTCAGGGAGGTGTACCGGAACAACCGTGATCGCCGCTGCATGGGGTGTATAGGTTTAACGGAACACCCTTGATAACCGCTGCATGGGGTGTCGAGGTGTCGCAATACGCATGCGTGGGGTGTCGATTGACGCCTCAGCCGGGCATATTGCGGGAGTTCGTTTACCATTGGGAGAGGAGTAACGTCACCGCTGCATGGGGTGTCGAGGTGTCACAATACTCATGCGAGGGGTGTCGATTGACGCCTCAGCCGGGCGAATTGCGGGAGTTCGTTTACCACTGGGAGAGGTGTGACGGTCGCCGCTGCATGGGGTGTCGTGACGCAGACGCATGGTGGGCGGCGGCCGCCGCCGGGCGCCGGCTCAGAGACGTGTCGCAACTCGCAAGACTCATGCCAATCTGAGCACTCTGACCTGACTCAGACCGCTCGCGCCAACCTTCCCAATCTGAGCAACTAAAAATTAGTACATTTCAGTGCAAAACCATTGTATCATCAAAACCGTTAATTATTGTAAACAGATCCATGTATCAACACCAGCATCACAAATCAACATCATCAAGCATACTCATAAATAATCATAGTTACTATGGATCAACAGTCAGCTACGTATATTCACATGTTTATAGAAGCTTGGTCGGTGCAGCTCCGACCAGATAATAAATACAATTTGTTGTGACGGGAGGGCATGCAACATATAGACGGTATCATACCTAATGTTTATTCATCACAAATTCACAACTAAGTACATTTCTAAGATCAAAAGAACGCAAGAAAGAACGCACTCACAACTCACAATTAGGTACTTATAACTCCGATCACGACAGCACGATTGACAGCCTTTCGCAACTCAACGGCAACTTGAACACTGACAACGGTCGACGCACGCACACCATGCACAACCCGCCGCGCCCAAGGTCACTGCTCTAATGACCCGGCGCGGCGGCGCGGCCGGCCGGCGGTGATGTGCGCGCGCAGCCAACGCCGCGCCGTCGTCTGCGTGCATCTGCGTCACGACACCCCAAGCAGCGGCGACCGTCATACCTCTCCCAGTGGTGAACGAACTCCTGAAATACGCCCGGCTGAGGCGTCAATCGGCTCCCCCCGCATGAGTATTGCGACACCTCGACACCCCATGCTGCGGTGACGAACACACAATGCGATGGTGGTCGGCACTGACACACCACGCAGGTGTCTGACATGGGTGTAGATAGCGAAGCATCAACAGTGACACCCCATGCATGAGTAAATTTCCAAATTAACCCCTGTGGCAGGAGTTGACACCCGGGTCGTGTGTAGCGATTCTGTGAGTGTGAGAACATACTGATTTGTATTGTATTGTATATTGCAAAATAGCTAAGCCTTGACGACTAAAGCCTGTCGCGGCCAGACGCGGAAAGCAAGACACCGTTCCTATTTTCAGCGTCAAGTTGCGCGATTGAAGGATGTTTCCAATATTTTGTATTGGAAACATCCGTCAACATTTATATTTGAAGAGAGGGAAGCTGAATTGCTTTACTGATTTGCTGTTCTATGTCTGTGTTTCCGTTTACTAATACATATTTCACCATGAAAATGATGGTTAAGAATTGTTTTAGCCTATTACGAGCGAGCTCGAAGCGCTCGCTCGTGCTTAGGTGGTTACGACCGAGCGCGAAGCGCTCGCTCGTCCTTCCGTGGGTATGGGGAAAATCTGATTATAAGCGGCCCGACCCGACCCACCCGTGGCGACGCTTTTGAGAAGCTCATATCTTTGCAACCGCACGTCCGATTGACAAGTGGACTTCTTTGCTGAGTAGCCCCATATAACCTACCCTGTTTGAGAGCAGTGCCGACGCATGCTGCCACTGTCGGGTCACCGCGCGGCGCGCGCGGCCGCACGGTGCATGCGACCTACCGCCGAGGGCATATACATTACATTATACATTATACCTATGAGAGCACTTGTTGTGGTAATAGTCGCAACATAATGCTTTGAATGGAAAGTATGGCTACCAACTCAAATACCTCGATTTTAACCTTTGACCTGACCATGATTTGACATGGGACCTTATTTGAAGAAGAAAAATCGGGTATGCATGAGATTCGTTTTATTGCGAGCTTTCGATTGCTGCCTTGCGCTTCTTGCTGCAGGCATTGGTTCGTAAGATACGAGGGAGTAAAATTTACCCCCAGCGGGGAGCGTTCGGCTGGACGTGGGTTATTACAACAGCTGTGATGTGAAGTGGAAACATTCTGATATAAAATATCGTTCTGTATGTACGTTTTTTTTTTCCTCAGCGTTACGGCCCCAGCCATAATGCTTCCCGCAGGTCCTCCCCCCCCCCCCCCCCCCAGGGGTGTAAGAACGTCACGAAAAGTGGGGGGGAGTGAAATTTTCATCTCGTCTTGAGAGAAACCCAACCCCAGTATGGAAGAGTCCTTTGCAGATTTGAGATTTGGGCTCTTCTCGTCCTGGCAAACCTTTTGCCATCAAACAGTTTTCGCACCAAGCAAAATAAAATATTTTAGCACAAAAAATTGCCTAAAAGTGAGGGAACCGTGTGTCCTACGCCTATGCTTTCCCCTTCCCTTCCCCTAGTCATAACGCTGCCATCGGTCATATTGCCCCCCCCCCCCCCTTATCAGCCGTCTGCGGCCGCTAGTGACTCTGAATACCCAACGCAATATTCACTGTATGCATAGTCCGGCTAACATAGCTGAATGGCAGTCCGCGGGAATCCCACTGAGTGGGTCCATTCAGACGTTCAGTCTCAGAACAGTGAGCGGATCCAGGCGGGGCCGAAGGGGTCATGCCCCCCTCTCCCACCGCATGAAATAGGCGCAAAGTTGACACATTGCCTGATATATACAATAATCTAAGCAATTTTCCTGGGCACAATTTGTTTTAAATCAGCTCATATGCATAAGCATGCGAAATCCGATTAGTTTTCATAATTGTGTGAGACTTTTTTGGGATTCCCCCCCCCCCTCCATCAACCACCCGTTCTGGATCCGCCTTTGCTCAGAACAGTGTCAGCACGGTACTGAACATTGCATGCCTTAGACATGCCCATGGCA
>JAXIVJ010000267.1:216919-300014 GCA_036785665.1 Chirona hameri | reverse complement strand
TTGATCACAGCTGTTATTAATCATCAGATGACCACATGCCCGTCTCTGCCTGTCTATCTGCATATCCTTCTGTCCATTTGCTCACTTATCCGTCTGTCTGTCTCTGTCTGTCTCTGTCTGTCTCTGTCTGTCTCTGTCTGTCTCTGTCTGTCTATGTCTGTCTGTATGTCTGTCTGTATGTCTGTCTGTATGTCTGTCTGTATGTCTGTCTGTATGTCTGTCTGTATGTCTGTCTGTATGTCTGTCTGTATGTCTGTCTGTATGTCTGTCTGTATGTATGTCTGTATGTCTGTCTGTATGTCTGTCTGTATGTCTGTCTGTATGTCTGTCTGTATGTCTGTCTGTATGTCTGTCTGTATGTCTGTCTGTATGTCTGTCTGTATGTCTGTCTGTATGTCTGTCTGTATGTCTGTCTGTATGTCTGTCTGTATGTCTGTCTGTATGTCTGTCTGTATGTCTGTGTGTATGTCTGTCTGTATTTCTGTCTGTCTGTATGTCTGTATGTATAGCTGTATGTCTGTCTGTATGTCTGTCTGTATGTCTGTCTGTATGTCTGTCTGTATGTCTGTCTGTATGTCTGTCTGTATGTCTGTCTGTATGTCTGTCTGTATGTCTGTCTGTATGTCTGTCTGTATGTCTGTCTGTATGTCTGTCTGTATGTCTGTCTGTATGTCTGTCTGTATGTCTGTCTGTATGTCTGTCTGTATGTCTGTCTGTATGTCTGTCTGTATGTCTGTATGTCTGTATGTCTGTCTGTCTGTGTATGTCTGTCTGTCTGTCTGTCTGTATGTCTGTCTGTATGTCTGTCTGTATGTCTGTCTGTATGTCTGTCTGTATGTCTGTATGTCTGTCTGTATGTCTGTCTGTATGTCTGTCTGTATGTCTGTCTGTATGTCTGTCTGTATGTCTGTCTGTATGTCTGTCTGTATGTCTGTCTGTATGTCTGTCTGTATGTCTGTCTGTATGTCTGTCTGTATGTCTGTCTGTATGTCTGTCTGTATGTCTGTCTGTATGTCTGTCTGTATGTCTGTCTGTATGTCTGTCTGTATGTCTGTCTGTATGTCTGTCTGTATGTCTGTCTGTATGTCTGTCTGTATGTCTGTCTGTATGTCTGTCTGTATGTCTGTCTGTATGTCTGTCTGTATGTCTGTCTGTATGTCTGTCTGTATGTCTGTCTGTATGTCTGTCTGTATGTCTGTCTGTATGTCTGTCTGTATGTCTGTCTGTATGTCTGTCTGTATGTCTGTCTGTATGTCTGTCTGTATGTCTGTCTGTATGTCTGTCTGTATGTCTGTCTGTATGTCTGTCTGTATGTCTGTCTGTATGTCTGTCTGTATGTCTGTCTGTATGTCTGTCTGTATGTCTGTCTGTATGTCTGTCTGTATGTCTGTCTGTATGTCTGTCTGTATGTCTGTCTGTATGTCTGTCTGTATGTCTGTATGTCTGTCTATGTCTGTCTGTATGTCTGTCTGTATGTCTGTCTGTATGTCTGTCTGTATGTCTGTCTGTATGTCTGTCTGTATGTCTGTCTGTATGTCTGTCTGTATGTCTGTCTGTATGTCTGTCTATGTCTGTCTGTATGTCTGTCTGTATGTCTGTCTGTATGTATGTCTGTATGTCTGTCTGTCTGTATGTCTGTCTGTATGTCTGTCTGTATGTCTGTCTGTATGTCTGTCTGTATGTCTGTCTGTATGTCTGTCTGTATGTCTGTCTGTCTGTATGTCTGTCTGTATGTCTGTCTGTATGTCTGTCTGTATGTCTGTCTGTATGTCTGTCTGTATGTCTGTCTGTATTGTATGTATGTCTGTCTGTATGTCTGTCTGTATGTCTGTCTGTATGTCTGTCTGTATGTCTGTATGTATGTCTGTCTGTCTGTATGTCTGTCTGTATGTCTGTATGTCTGTCTGTATGTCTGTCTGTATGTCTGTCTGTATGTCTGTCTGTATGTATGTCTGTATGTCTGTCTGTATGTCTGTCTGTATGTCTGTATGTCTGTCTGTATGTCTGTCTGTATGTCTGTCTGTATGTCTGTATGTATGTCTGTCTGTATGTCTGTCTGTATGTCTGTCTGTATGTCTGTCTGTATGTCTGTCTGTATGTCTGTCTGTATGTCTGTATGTATGTATGTCTGTATGTATGTCCTGTATGTATGTCTGTATGTATGTCTGTATGTATGTCTGTCTGTATGTCTGTATGTCTGTCTGTCTGTCTGTCTGTCTGTCTGTCTGTCTGTCTGTCTGTCTGTCTGTATGTCTGTCTGTATGTCTGTCTGTATGTCTGTATGTCTGTCTGTATGTCTGTATGTCTGTATGTCTGTATGTCTGTATGTCTGTCTGTATGTCTGTCTGTATGTCTGTCTGTATGTCTGTCTGTATGTCTGTCTGTATGTATGTCTGTATGTCTGTCTGTATGTATGTCTGTATGTATGTCTGTATGTATGTCTGTATGTATGTCTGTATGTCTGTCTGTATGTATGTCTGTCTGTATGTATGTCTGTCTGTCTGTATGTCTGTCTGTCTGTATGTCTGTCTGTCTGTATGTCTGTGTGTATGTCTGTGTGTCTGTCTGTGTGTCTGTCTGTGTGTCTGTCTGTGTGTCTGTCTGTGTGTCTGTCTGTGTGTCTGTCTGTGTGTCTGTCTGTGTGTCTGTCTGTGTGTCTGTCTGTGTGTCTGTCTGTGTGTCTGTCTGTGTGTCTGTCTGTGTGTCTGTCTGTGTGTCTGTCTGTGTGTCTGTCTGTGTGTCTGTCTGTGTGTCTGTCTGTGTGTCTGTCTGTGTGTCTGTCTGTGTGTCTGTCTGTGTGTCTGTCTGTGTGTCTGTCTGTGTGTCTGTCTGTGTGTCTGTCTGTGTGTATGTCTGTGTGTCTGTCTGTGTGTCTGTCTGTGTGTCTGTCTGTGTGTCTGTCTGTGTGTCTGTATGTGTGTCTGTATGTGTGTCTGTATGTGTGTCTGTGTGTCTGTCTGTGTGTCTGTCTGTGTGTCTGTCTGTGTGTCTGTCTGTGTGTCTGTCTGTGTGTCTGTCTGTGTGTCTGTCTGTGTGTCTGTCTGTGTGTCTGTCTGTGTGTCTGTCTGTGTGTCTGTCTGTGTGTCTGTCTGTGTGTCTGTCTGTGTGTCTGTCTGTGTGTCTGTCTGTGTGTCTGTCTGTGTGTCTGTCTGTGTGTCTGTCTGTGTGTCTGTCTGTGTGTCTGTCTGTGTGTCTGTCTGTGTGTCTGTCTGTGTGTCTGTCTGTGTGTCTGTCTGTGTGTCTGTCTGTGTGTCTGTCTGTGTGTCTGTATGTGTGTCTGTCTGTGTGTCTGTCTGTGTGTCTGTCTGTGTGTCTGTCTGTGTGTCTGTCTGTGTGTCTGTCTGTGTGTCTGTCTGTGTGTCTGTCTGTGTGTCTGTCGGTGTGTCTGTCGGTGTGTCTGTCGGTGTGTCTGTCGGTGTGTCTGTCGGTGTGTCTGTCGGTGTGTCTGTCGGTGTGTCTGTCGGTGTGTCTGTCGGTGTGTCTGTCGGTGTGTCTGTCGGTGTGTCTGTCGGTGTGTCTGTCGGTGTGTCTGTCGGTGTGTCTGTCGGTGTGTCTGTCGGTGTGTCTGTCGGTGTGTCTGTCGGTGTGTCTGTCGGTGTGTCTGTCGGTGTGTCTGTCGGTGTGTCTGTCGGTGTGTCTGTCGGTGTGTCTGTCGGTGTGTCTGTCGGTGTGTCTGTCGGTGTGTCTGTCGGTGTGTCTGTCGGTGTGTCTGTCGGTGTGTCTGTCGGTGTGTCTGTCGGTGTGTCTGTCGGTGTGTCTGTCGGTGTGTCTGTCGTGTGTCTGTCGGTGTGTCTGTCGGTGTGTCTGTCGGTGTGTCTGTCGGTGTGTCTGTCGGTGTGTCTGTCGGTGTGTCTGTCGGTGTGTCTGTCGGTGTGTCTGTCGGTGTGTCTGTCGGTGTGTCTGTCGGTGTGTCGGTGTCTGTCGGTGTGTCTGTCGGTGTGTCTGTCGGTGTGTCTGTCGGTGTGTCTGTCGGTGTGTCTGTCGGTGTGTCTGTCGGTGTGTCTGTCGGTGTGTCTGTCGGTGTGTCTGTCGGTGTGTCTGTCTGTGTGTCTGTCTGTGTGTCTGTCTGTGTGTCTGTCTGTGTGTCTGTCTGTGTGTCTGTCTGTGTGTCTGTCTGTGTGTCTGTCTGTGTGTCTGTCTGTGTGTCTGTCTGTGTGTCTGTCTGTGTGTCTGTCTGTGTGTCTGTCTGTGTGTCTGTCTGTGTGTCTGTCTGTGTGTCTGTCTGTGTGTCTGTCTGTGTGTCTGTCTGTGTCTGTCTGTGTGTCTGTCTGTGTGTCTGTCTGTGTGTCTGTCTGTGTGTCTGTCTGTGTGTCTGTCTGTGTGTCTGTCTGTGTGTCTGTCTGTGTGTCTGTCTGTGTGTCTGTCTGTGTGTCTGTCTGTGTGTCTGTCTGTGTGTCTGTCTGTGTGTCTGTCTGTGTGTCTGTCTGTGTGTCTGTCTGTGTGTCTGTCTGTGTGTCTGTCTGTGTGTCTGTCTGTGTGTCTGTCTGTGTGTCTGTCTGTGTGTCTGTCTGTGTGTCTGTCTGTGTGTCTGTCTGTGTGTCTGTCTGTGTGTCTGTCTGTGTGTCTGTCTGTGTGTCTGTCTGTGTGTCTGTCTGTGTGTCTGTCTGTGTGTCTGTCTGTGTGTCTGTCTGTGTGTCTGTCTGTGTGTCTGTCTGTGTGTCTGTCTGTGTGTCTGTCTGTGTGTCTGTCTGTGTGTCTGTCTGTGTGTCTGTCTGTGTGTCTGTCTGTGTGTCTGTCTGTGTGTCTGTCTGTGTGTCTGTCTGTGTGTCTGTCTGTGTGTCTGTCTGTGTGTCTGTCTGTGTGTCTGTCTGTGTGTCTGTCTGTGTGTCTGTCTGTGTGTCTGTCTGTGTGTCTGTCTGTGTGTCTGTCTGTGTGTCTGTCTGTGTGTCTGTCTGTGTGTCTGTCTGTGTGTCTGTCTGTGTGTCTGTCTGTGTGTCTGTCTGTGTGTCTGTCTGTGTGTCTGTCTGTGTGTCTGTCTGTGTGTCTGTCTGTGTGTCTGTCTGTGTGTCTGTCTGTGTGTCTGTCTGTGTGTCTGTCTGTGTGTCTGTCTGTGTGTCTGTCTGTGTGTCTGTCTGTGTGTCTGTCTGTGTGTCTGTCTGTGTGTCTGTCTGTGTGTCTGTCTGTGTGTCTGTCTGTGTGTCTGTCTGTGTGTCTGTCTGTGTGTCTGTCTGTGTGTCTGTCTGTGTGTCTGTCTGTGTGTCTGTCTGTGTGTCTGTCTGTGTGTCTGTCTGTGTGTCTGTCTGTGTGTCTGTCTGTGTGTCTGTCTGTGTGTCTGTCTGTGTGTCTGTCTGTGTGTCTGTCTGTGTGTCTGTCTGTGTGTCTGTCTGTGTGTCTGTCTGTGTGTCTGTCTGTCTGTCTGTCTGTCTGTCTGTCTGTCTGTCTGTCTGTCTGTCTGTCTGTCTGTCTGTATGTCTGTCTGTATGTCTGTCGGTATGTCTGTCGGTATGTCTGTCGGTATGTCTGTCGGTATGTCTGTCGGTATGTCTGTCGGTATGTATGTCGGTATGTATGTCTGTATGTCTGTATGTCTGTCTGTATGTCTGTATGTATGTCTGTATGTATGTCTGTCTGTCTGTATGTATGTCTGTCTGTATGTCTGTCTGTATGTCTGTATGTCTGCCTGTCTGTCTGTCTGTATGTCTGCCTGTCTGTCTGTCTGTCTGTATGTCTGTATGTCTGTATGTCTGTATGTCTGTATGTCTGTATGTCTGTATGTCTGTCTGTATGTCTGTATGCCTGTATGTCTGTATGTCTGTATGTCTGTATGTCTGTATGTCTGTCTGTCTGTATGTCTGTCTGTATGTCTGTATGTCTGTCTATGTATGTCTGTATGTATGTATGTATGTATGTCTGTCTGTATGTCTGTCTGTATGTATGTCTGTCTGTATGTCTGTCTGTATGTCTGTCTGTATGTCTGTCTGTATGTCTGTCTGTATGTCTGTCTATGTCTGTCTGTATGTCTGTCTGTATGTCTGTCTGTATGTCTGTCTGTATGTCTGTCTGTATGTCTGTCTGTATGTCTGTCTGTATGTCTGTCTGTATGTCTGTCTGTCTGTATGTCTGTCTGTATGTCTGTCTGTATGTCTGTCTGTATGTCTGTCTGTATGTCTGTCTGTATGTCTGTCTGTATGCCTGTATGTCTGTCTGTATGTCTGTCTGTATGTCTGTCTGTATGTCTGTCTGTATGTCTGTCTGTATGTCTGTCTGTATGTCTGTCTGTATGTCTGTCTGTATGTCTGTCTGTATGTCTGTCTGTATGTCTGTCTGTATGTCTGTCTGTATGTCTGTCTGTATGTCTGTCTGTATGTCTGTCTGTATGTCTGTCTGTATGTCTCTGTATGTCTGTATGTCTGTATGTATGTCTGTATGTCTGTCTGTATGTCTGTCTGTATGTCTGTCTGTATGTCTGTCTGTATGTCTGTCTGTATGTCTGTCTGTATGTCTGTCTGTATGTCTGTCTGTATGTCTGTCTGTATGTCTGTCTGTATGTCTGTCTGTATGTCTGTCTGTATGTCTGTCTGTATGTCTGTCTGTATGTCTGTCTGTATGTCTGTCTGTATGTCTGTCTGTTTGTCTGTCTGTATGTCTGTCTGTATGTCTGTCTGTCTGTATGTCTGTCTGTATGTCTGTCTGTATGTCTGTCTGTATGTCTGTCTGTATGTCTGTCTGTATGTCTGTCTGTATGTCTGTCTGTATGTCTGTCTGTATGTCTGTCTGTATGTCTGTCTGTATGTCTGTCTGTATGTCTGTCTGTATGTCTGTCTGTATGTCTGTCTGTATGTCTGTCTGTATGTCTGTCTGTATGTCTGTCTGTATGTCTGTCTGTATGTCTGTCTGTATGTCTGTCTGTATGTCTGTCTGTATGTCTGTCTGTATGTCTGTCTGTATGTCTGTCTGTATGTCTGTCTGTATGTCTGTCTGTATGTCTGTCTGTATGTCTGTCTGTATGTCTGTCTGTATGTCTGTATGTATGTCTGTCTGTATGTCTGTCTGTATGTCTGTATGTATGTCTGTCTGTATGTCTGTCTGTATGTCTGTCTGTATGTCTGTCTGTATGTCTGTCTGTATGTCTGTCTGTATGTCTGTCTGTATGTCTGTCTGTATGTCTGTCTGTATGTCTGTCTGTATGTCTGTCTGTATGTCTGTCTGTATGTCTGTCTGTATGTCTGTCTGTATGTCTGTCTGTCTGTCTGTATGTCTGTCTGTATGTCTGTCTGTATGTCTGTCTGTATGTCTGTCTGTATGTCTGTCTGTATGTCTGTCTGTATGTCTGTCTGTATGTCTGTCTGTATGTCTGTCTGTATGTCTGTCTGTATGTCTGTCTGTATGTCTGTCTGTATGTCTGTCTGTATGTCTGTCTGTATGTCTGTCTGTATGTCTGTCTGTATGTCTGTCTGTATGTCTGTCTGTATGTCTGTCTGTATGTCTGTCTGTATGTCTGTCTGTATGTCTGTCTGTGTGTCTGTCTGTATGTCTGTCTGTATGTCTGTCTGTATGTCTGTCTGTATGTATGTCTGTATGTCTGTCTGTATGTCTGTCTGTATGTCTGTCTGTATGTCTGTCTGTATGTCTGTCTGTATGTCTGTATGTATGTCTGTATGTATGTCTGTCTGTATGTCTGTCTGTATGTCTGTCTGTATGTCTGTCTGTATGTCTGTCTGTATGTCTGTCTGTCTGTATGTCTGTCTGTATGTCTGTCTGTATGTCTGTCTGTATGTCTGTCTGTATGTCTGTCTGTATGTCTGTCTGTATGTCTGTCTGTATGTCTGTCTGTATGTCTGTCTGTATGTCTGTCTGTATGTCTGTCTGTATGTCTGTCTGTATGTCTGTCTGTATGTCTGTCTGTATGTCTGTCTGTATGTCTGTCTGTATGTCTGTCTGTATGTCTGTCTGTATGTCTGTCTGTATGTCTGTCTGTATGTCTGTCTGTATGTCTGTCTGTATGTCTGTCTGTATGTCTGTCTGTATGTCTGTCTGTATGTCTGTCTGTATGTCTGTCTGTATGTCTGTCTGTCTGTCTGTATGTCTGTCTGTATGTCTGTCTGTATGTCTGTCTGTATGTCTGTCTGTATGTCTGTCTGTATGTCTGTCTGTATGTCTGTCTGTATGTCTTTCTGTATGTCTGTCTGTATGTCTGTCTGTATGTCTGTCTGTATGTCTTGTCTGTATGTCTGTCTGTATGTCTGTCTGTATGTCTGTCTGTATGTCTGTCTGTATGTCTGTCTGTATGTCTGTCTGTATGTCTGTCTGTATGTCTGTCTGTATGTCTGTCTGTATGTCTGTCTGTATGTCTGTCTGTATGTCTGTCTGTATGTCTGTCTGTATGTCTGTCTGTATGTCTGTCTGTATGTCTGTCTGTATGTCTGTCTGTATGTCTGTCTGTATGTCTGTCTGTATGTCTCTGTATGTCTGTCTGTATGTCTGTCTGTATGTCTGTCTGTATGTCTGTCTGTATGTCTGTCTGTATGTCTGTCTGTATGTCTGTCTGTATGTCTGTCTGTATGTCTGTCTGTATGTCTGTCTGTATGTCTGTCTGTATGTCTGTCTGTATGTCTGTCTGTATGTCTGTCTGTATGTCTGTCTGTATGTCTGTCTGTATGTCTGTATGTCTGTCTGTATGTCTGTCTGTATGTCTGTCTGTATGTCTGTCTGTATGTCTGTCTGTATGTCTGTCTGTATGTCTGTCTGTATGTCTGTCTGTATGTCTGTCTGTATGTCTGTCTGTATGTCTGTCTGTATGTCTGTATGTATGTCTGTCTGTATGTCTGTCTGTCTGTATGTCTGTCTGTATGTCTGTCTGTCTGTATGTCTGTCTGTCTGTATGTCTGTATGTCTGTCTGTATGTCTGTCTGTATGTCTGTCTGTATGTCTGTCTGTATGTCTGTCTGTATGTCTGTCTGTATGTCTGTCTGTATGTCTGTCTGTATGTCTGTCTGTATGTCTGTCTGTATGTCTGTCTGTATGTCTGTCTGTATGTCTGTCTGTATGTCTGTCTGTATGTCTGTCTGTATGTCTGTCTGTATGTCTGTCTGTATGTCTGTCTGTATACTGTCTGTATGTCTGGCTGTATGTCTGGCTGTATGTCTGTCTGTATGTCTGTCTGTATGTCTGTCTGTATGTCTGTCTGTATGTCTGTCTGTATGTCTGTCTGTATGTCTGTCTGTATGTCTGTCTGTATGTCTGTCTGTATGTCTGGCTGTATGTCTGGCTGTATGTCTGGCTGTATGTCTGTCTATATGTCTGTCTGTAATGTCTGTCTGTATGTCTGTCTGTGTATGTCTGTCTGTATGTCTGTCTGTATGTCTGTCTGTATGTCTGTCTGTATGTCTGTCTGTATGTCTGTCTGTATGTCTGTCTGTATGTCTGTCTGTATGTCTGTCTGTATGTCTGTCTGTATGTCTGTCTGTATGTCTGTCTGTATGTCTGTCTGTATGTCTGTCTGTATGTCTGTCTGTATGTCTGTCTGTATGTCTGTCTGTATGTCTGTCTGTATGTCTGTCTGTATGTCTGTCTGTATGTCTGTCTGTATGTCTGTCTGTATGTCTGTCTGTATGTCTGTCTGTATGTCTGTCTGTATGTCTGTCTGTATGTCTGTCTGTATGTCTGTCTGTATGTCTGTCTGTATGTCTGTCTGTATGTCTGTCTGTATGTCTGTCTGTATGTCTGTCTGTATGTCTGTCTGTATGTCTGTCTGTATGTCTGTCTGTATGTCTGTCTGTATGTCTGTCTGTATGTCTGTCTGTATGTCTGTCTGTATGTCTGTATGTCTGTCTGTATGTCTGTCTGTATGTCTGTCTGTATGTCTGTCTGTATGTCTGTCTGTATGTCTGTCTGTATGTCTGTCTGTATGTCTGTCTGTATGTCTGTCTGTATGTCTGTCTGTATGTCTGTCTGTATGTCTGTATGTCTGTATGTCTGTATGTCTGTATGTCTGTCTGTATGTCGGTCTGTCTGTCTGTCTGTCTGTCTGTCTGTCTGTCTGTCTGTCTGTCTGTCTGTCTGTCTGTCTGTCTGTCTGTCTGTCTGTCTGTCTGTCTGTCTGTCTGTCTGTCTGTCTGTCTGTCTGTCTGTCTGTCTGTCTGTCTGTCTGTATGTATGTATGGCTGGCTGGCTGGCTGGCTGGCTGGCTGGCTGGCTGGCTGGCTGGCTGGCTGGCTGGCTGGCTGGCTGGCTGGCTGGCTGGCTGGCTGGCTGACTGGCTGGCTGGCTGGCTGGCTGGCTGGCTGGCTGGCTGGCTGGCTGGCTGGCTGGCTGGCTGGCTGGCTGGCTGGCTGGCTGTATGTATGTCCCTCTTTTCCGTCTGTCCGTCTGCCTTGTCGGTCCGTCTGTCTGTGTCCGCTTTCCAGCATGTCTGTTTGTCCGTCTGTTTGCCGTCTGGTGTCTGGAACGCCTGTCTATTTGCCCACCCGTCTATGTGTGTGTGTCGCCTCTGTGCGGCCGGCGCTCTCCAGCCTCACACCCCGTCTCCGCCGTCTCCGCCGTCCGCAGGGTGCGCACCATCGCCCGGGAGCTGCGTGAGCGTGAGGCGCGCACTGTCGAGCGACAGGCGCGTCGGCTGGAGCGGCGCTGCGCGCGGGCCAGCCAGCCGCTCACGCTGGGCAGAGAGCGCTACGAGCCGGCCCCGCTGGAGCTGAACCTCACCGACGAACTGCCGGGCTCGCTGAGGAACATCCGCGTCGAGGGCGACCCGCTGGAGGACAGGTTCAAGTCGCTGCAGAGGAGGAATGTTATCGAGCCGCGCGTCCGCACTACGTGAGTAGTCCGGGGAGGGGAGGGAGGCCAGCCGCTCGGGGACGGGGAGGGGAGTGAGGCCAGCCGCTCGGGGACGGGGAGGGGAGGGAGGCCAGCCGCTCTGGGACGGGGAGGGAGGCCACCCGCTCGGTGAGGGGAGAGGTCAGGCGGACGGGGAGGGAGGTCAGACGCCCGGGGACGGGGAGGGGAGGGAAGTCCGGCGCCCGGGGACGGGGTGGGGAGGGAGGCGAACCGCTCGGGGACGGGGAGGGGAGGGAGGCCAACCGCTCGGGGAGGGGAGAGGTCAGGCGGACGGGGAGGTGAGAGGTCAGGCGGACGGGGAGGGAGGTCAGGTGCCCGGGGACGGGGAAGGGAGAGGTCAGGCGGACGGGGAGGGAGGTCAGGTGCCTGGGGACGGGGGGGGAGGAAGGCCAGCCGCTCGGGGACGGGGAGGGGAGAGGTCAGGCGGACGGGGAGGGAGGTCAGGTGCCTGGGGACGGGGAGGGGAGGAAGGCCAGCCGCTCGGGGACGGGGAGGGGAGAGGCCAGGCGGACGGGGAGGGAGGTCAGACGCCTGGGGACGGGGAGGGGAGGAAGGAGGGTTGGTTACCCGTCAAATGTGGGTCTAGAGAGGGGAGATTGGCTGGCTGGCTACTCTGTCATATCATGTGTGACCATGGAAGGCTCCGGCAGTGCGATCGAGAGTTCGTAATTGTTGAGCGTAGGCGTGGAAAGTGTTTTTATGAAAGGTTGATTATCATGTGGAAATTCGAGAGATAAAAAAAATTTGGAAGGGTATATACTACTTTGTCTTTTTTGTTATACAAAACATGTGGACAATACAGATAGTGGGTTTTGCCTGTTATTTTATCTATGTTATTCTGACATATACTCAACCCTGATGTGTCGGTATCGAATTTAAAAGGACGCTAGTGTCTTAAGTTTCTAAGTCTGAGTTTCAAGTTTTTTATCATGTGATTGCTAATACTTCAGTTTTGTTTTCACGTATCCTTGACCTTGATGTTATATACGCCACCGTACGACCTAATGACCAAATAAGCAAACCTATTAGAAGTCGTGAGGCACTACGATCGACATTAATTGGCAAGTAAGTACAATTCTGACGCATTGTGTCTGTGATTGCAGTCAAAAGAAGAAGTACAAGAGGAAGCGTTTTGACCGGATCACGGCCTACGATCGGGAGCCGAACAAGCTGAAGGCGCCGCAGAATCTCTAACGACATCTCGAGTCTGGGTGGTTTGGTCGGGGAGATACAGCTGCGGTGAATACTGCAACTCTGTGGTGATGTTGGACGGGCACGCGAAGCTGACGGGCACGCGATGATGACGCGAAGCTGACGGGACGGGCACGCGATGATGGGTTCCCCTGAATAAAGTCGGCATATTGGACCATAACACGAGCTGTTTTGTTTGCGCGATGGGAGCTCGTAGTAACTGCGAGCTCCTGGGGCCGTGGTGTTCACACGTGATATCTTACAGTTTCCGGGTCAACCGCCAGTCTATAATCAGTGCTGCGTTTGAAGGTGCGTAGTTGGATACCATGCATCAATCAAGTGTAATTTAAACATGGCTTTCATTTATCGCTTTATAGTACTTGCGGCCATGGAATCTGAACGACATGAGCATTGCACATCATGAATTGGTTCCGCGCGCGCGCGGCGCACACGCACACACACACGCACACGCACACGCACACGCACACACACACACACATGGTAATCGCAGGCATAGTCTTATATTTTACATAATTATTTGTATCGATAGCTCGATAACCGGCCGAATGGGTCCTGTTATCCTTTTGCGTATGGACACTATCGTTACCTGCTTTGATTGTTATGTAGGGGCGTCGTTTTCTGAAAATGTTTGGTAGGGTCGACAAGCTATCAGCACGGCTTCCATTCTCATTATCACAATGCATCATCGTATAAGTTATGTAAAATTAAATAACTGGTGGACATTGTCTGTGTTTGACAGCACTTTCTTTATTCAAAGTACTTGTTTGCAATATGTCAATGACCTGAGTCGTATAGTTGGTAACCGAGTAAGATATGGTGCTGTTAATCCGACCATTTTAGTGAATGATTGCATGCATTAAAGATAACAATATCATGAGCAGAAGTTTGCCTGGTGTAAACAAAAAACAGGACCTTTTTACAATATCATACTGACGGATGGATAACGTTAATTTATGCTAGACGAGTGAAGTTTGACATCGGTGTTATTATATGGCTTACAAGCTGTCGCCCAGGGAACATTTTATGATCTGCTTATCGAGCCTGTCGCTGCAATTTGTACTTGCATGAAAATAGCAGCACTTGGTATCAGTCGTATGCTTGCGAACGATCCCGAACTGTTAGTCTTTATCGTCTTTTCGCTTTCTATACTGTATCATGGAGTAGAGAAGTAGTATAGAAGTACTGGAGAGGAGTCTGGCCGATTTTAGAGTCCGTTTGCGCATGCGCAGTGTTACAGATAGTATCAGTGCTCCCGGAGCAGTCCTCTGTGTCCTCGGAGGACTCTGACGCCTCTATGATCAGAGCCGTCACCCGCCAACTCCCAAACTCCCACCCTCCTCCTCTCTCTGAGGACAGTCAGTCCCTCACCCTCTCCCTGCCATCCCTCCCCTCCCCCCACCCTCCTTCCCAGCTCCCTCGTAGCCCCTCCCCCCCCAGCCCCTCTGAAAGTAACCGCTACCGCCGCAACTTGAGACGGTTCAACAAGAAATAATAAATAATCTCCAACAAATACTTCATTCAGTTGTTTCTGACTAACCGTTAAATTGTGCTGCTGCTGACGTGGAAGTTGCGTGTTGGCTGCCGGTGTTTTGTTGCGGGGGCCCCCTGTTGGATTGGTAGCGCGGCGAATGGCTTGGCTGTTCGTTGCGTAGCTGATTTGGCGGGGGATTTCTGCGATGGGGCGCCGATGGTTGATGTGCGGTTTTGCGTTGGCGGCGGCATGATTCCCTGCCAAACCAGTCAGAAATAACTTCCTGACTAACTGTTAAATCAAGTTACTGCTGACGCGGGAGTTGCGGGTTGGCTGCCGGTGTCTTGTTGCGGGGGCCCCCTGCTGGATCTCGGCCGCGCGGCGAATGGCCGGTGCTGTTCGTGACGTGGCTGATTTGGCGGGGGATTTCTGCGATGGGACGCCGATGGCTGATGTGCGATTTTGCGTTGGCGGCGGCATGATTCCCTGCCAAACCAGATCACACGCCGATGCTGCGCCGCGGTGCGGTGGCTGTTGCGCTGCGGTGCAGTGTCCGCTGCGCTGCGGTGCAGCATGTTAAATTATGTTAAAATCACGCTGCTGCCGACGTGGGGTTGCTTGTTGGCTGCCGGTGTCTTGTTGCGGGGGCCCCCTGCTGGATCTCGGCCGCGCGGCGAAATTCGTTGCGTGGCTGATTTGGCGGGGGATTTCTGCGATGGGACGCCGATGGCTGATGTGCGATTTTGCGTTGGCGGCGGCGTGATTCCCTGCCAAACCAGATCACTCGCCGATGCTGCGCCGCGGTGCTGCGGCTGCTGCGCTGCGGTGCAGTGTCCGCTGCGCTGCGGTGCAGTATCCACCCTGTCAAACCTTTTGTTTACACTGTTAGGTGATAGTTATCTTGTATTGATAGGTCCCCTCTTAGATTATTTCTACCAAACACGTTTAGCTAAACAAATATAACAGGGGTTTTTTGCCTTGCGCATTTTTGGCCCACCGCGCAGGTTTTTCCCCTTTGCCTTAGACGCTGGGTTTTTTATTATTTAGGACTTTTCGCCCAGCTAAACACACCCCACAACCAGGTCTCGCCGAGGCGCCGGAGCTAGGGAGACTGGCAACAGTCTCCCGCTGTTGCAATGACGGCACCCCACGGCTCCATCAACTCTGACACTGTACAAGTATTCTGTTCTGTGTGTGTATGAAATATATTGTGTATGTATGTGTCTCGTGTTTTATTTTAACTTTGACTTTGAACGAAATACTTAACGTAAGATAGACTTTAGATTTACTGTGAAGAATTCACTTAACGTAAAATAGCTACCCTATTCCCTTTTTTGCTCGGGTTCCCATAAACCGACTAACGTAACTCTTTGCCTGGCAAATTGCCAGAAGTACTTTCCCCAAACCCGGGATATGGCTATAGGCCGGTCCGGGTAAAAAAAAAAAAAAAAAAAAAAAAAAAAAAAAAGCTCCCGGAGCCGCGATAATATAAGGCGAGTCGGGCGGAGGTGGAGTTGTTGAATTTCACAAATGTGTGCGTTCTAGTTGGGAATTATGCGGTAAAAGGTATCGGTATACAAGTTAGGAAGACCGAGGGTCGTGGTGCGTGGTGCGGTGCCGGTGTATACAATCATTATAAGGAGAAACAGACTTATCTTCCCTTCCTACATTTTGCGGGCATTTCGCGCCCGCTCGAGTTAATCTTTGTCCAACCTATTGTCAAATGCTATCCAATTAACAGGCCATTATGAAAAGTTGCGTTTGCCATGTTACTTGGTGATTGGTATGGCGCGAAAGTAGATAGAATATAGTGACCGCAGTGGGTTCAGACATATGCATTGTGCATGGATCCCTGATTCAGGGTCTCCACATCAAATGACTGATAGAAGCTACAGCAGATCTCACGACAAAGTGTAACTGTAGATCCTGATCCTGGTTCCAAGTAGCTCTCCAGATGATATTTAAAAGGAAATCACGCGTTCCACTGGATCCTGTGCTAAACGTCGAAATTTGATTAAATTTCTTTCGTCCACAGTCTTAGAGCCGACAGTTTCTTACTTGAAATGACATGGACGATTATCTATATATATATATATATATATATATATATATATATATATATATATATATATATATATATATATGAATAAATGAAATAACAGAGACTATTATCATTTACATAATATAATACAATAAATTGGAGTAAATATATTATAATAAAATATAGAAAATAATTCAAAATATTTCACATTATGGCTTTAGAGTTGTAAATCTATACGACCTATATTGGATCCGATGGCTATCTCGACAGATAAGGTAAGCGAACCCGTGATGCTATCAGGGGCGTAGCGAGCATTTTTCGAGACAGGTGCATCCGGTCGGGGGCCCGTCACAGGGGGGGGGGGCAGTCCCCATAAATATCCAAGACGGCATTTGGGCCCATTCCAGGCCTGAGAGGGCCATAGGCGTACCCAGGATTTCGCCAAAGTAGTACCCATGGCCAGTTTTATGGGCCCCGGAGCGTCAGGGCCCCTTTCCAAGACTGAGGGCCCTTTTACCCCTACCCCAGCGAAACAAATGTTGCTGTGCTGGGGGTTGGGTAAATAATTAAAATGCGTTGTTGAGCGCGGGGGTAAATAATGCAAATAAGTTAATCCCAGATCCGACAAGTTTTTAAGTCGTGATTTGAAGGAAAGGAAAGTATCCTGAAGGTTGAAATGGTTCTTATCTGGGTAAAAAGAGACCTCTATGCACGGGTGGAGTTTCCTATTCAAATGGTAGGCCACTGCCCCACCAACTTCGTGTTTTCCCTCACCAACTCTTGTCAGATTTGGAGTTCATCCGGCATTAAAATGGTCATTTTCAACTCCACCAAGCAACACAACCAAGCAAAATTACATTTTGTCCCACCAACTTTCTTGCAAAAGTTCCACCCATGCCTCTATGGGTCTGTTGGGCCCACTGAGGCCTTGGAAGATCGGTCTTGAAGGGCCTAGCAGGGATCCCCACAGACCGACCAAGAGCACCCTCAGGCCGACCGAGGTTCACTCAGGCCCACCAAAGGCTACCTCAGGTCGATCGAAGTCCCCTAGGGGCGGCTAAGTGCACCACCCTCGGGCCGATCGAAGGCCCCTTGAGCCGACCGAAGGGTCCCTCAGCCGGTCAAGGACCCGTCAAGCCGATCTAGGGCCAGGGGCGGCGCTGGGCCTTTGAGACTAGGTAGGCAAGGCACTGGGCTCCCTCAGGACGACCGAGGGCCATTTGGACTGTCCAAGGTTCATCTCAAGCCGGCCGAAGGCCATCTCAGGCCGACCAAGCGCCTCCTTAGGCCATCCGAAGGCCATCCTAGGACAATCAATGGAATCTCAAGCCGACTGAGGAGTGGCGGTCCCTCAGACCGACAGAAGGCCCCTCAGGGCTCAGGCAGTCCGAGGGCAACCTCATGTAAACCAAGGCCACCCTCAAACCAGACAAGGGCCATCTCAGGTCAACCGAGGGTCCCTCAGGCCATCCGAGGGCTATCCCAGGACGACTAAGGGTCCCGCAGACCAACTGAGTGCCCCTCAGGCTGAGTAGGCCCTTCAGGCTGACTGAGGCCCCTTGGACTGACTCAGGGCCCCTCAGATAGACTCAGGGCCCCTCAGATAGACTCAGGGCCCCTCAGATAGACTCAGGGCCCCTCAGATAGACTCAGGGCCCCTCAGATAGACTCAGGGCCCCTCAGATAGACTCAGGGAACCTCAGATAGACTCAGGGAACTTCAGATAGACTCAGGGAACCTCAGATAGACTCAGGGAACCTCAGATAGACTCAGGGCCCCTCAGGACGACTGAGGGTCCCCTCAGGCCAACTCAGGGCCTCTTAAGCCGATTGAGGGCCCCTCAGGTCGACTGAGGGTCCCCTCAGGTCGACTGAGGGCCCTCTCAGGCCGACTGAGGACCCTCTCAGGCCGACTGAGGGCCCCTAGGCCAACTAAGGGTCCCCTCAGACTAACTCTGGCCGATTGAGGGCCCCTTTCAGGGCGACTGAGGGCCCGTCAGGCCGACTGAGGACCCCTAATGTCAACTGAGGGTCCCCTCAGACTAAATCAGACCAACTGAGGGCCCCTAAGGCCGACTGAGGGCCCTTCAGAGCGACTGAGGGTCCCTCAGGCCAACGGAGGGCTCCTCAGGCCGACGTAGTGCTCCTCGGGCCGACAGGGCCCCCTCCGACCGCCTGAGGGCCCCCTAAGGCCGGCTGAGGGTCCCCTTAGACTAACTCAGGCCGACTGAAGGCCCCTTCATGACGACTGAGGGCCCACTAAGGCCGACTGAGGGTCCTCTCAGACTAACTCAGGCCGACTGAGGGCCCTAAGGCCGACCGAGTGCCCCTAAGGCCCACCGAGTGCCCCTTCAGGGCGACTGAGGGTCCCTCAGGGTGACTGAGGGTCCCGCAGGCCAACTGAGGGCCCCTCAGGCCGACTGAGTCTCTTCAGGACGCCTCTCAGGCCGACTGAGGAGTAACGATCCCTCAGACCGACAGAAGGCCCCTCAGGACTCAGGCAGTCCGAGGGCAACCTCATGTAAACCAAGGCCACTCTCAAATTAGACGAGGGCCATGTTAGGCCAGCCAAGGGTCCCTCAGGCCATCCGAGGGCAATCATAGGACGACTAAGGGTCGCTCAGACCGACTTAGTGCCCCTCAGGCTGACTGGGCCCTTCAGGCCGACTGAGGGCCCCTTGGGCCGACTCATGGCCCCCACAGGTCGACTCAGGGCCCCTCAGGCCGAAGGCCCCCCTCAGGACGACTGAGGGTTCCTCAGGCCAACTCAGGGCCCCTCAGGCCGATTGAGGGCCCCTCAGGTCAATTGAGGGCCCTCTCAGGCCGACTGAGGGCCCCCTAGGCCGACTGAGGGTCCCCTTAGACTAACTCAGGCCGACTGAAGGCCCCTTCAGGGCGACTGAGGGCCCCCTAAGGCCGATTGATGATCCTCTCAGACTAACTCAGGCCGACTGAGGGCTCCTTCAGGGCGACTGAAGGTCCCTCAGGCCAACTGAGGGCCCCTCAGGCCGACTGAATGTCCCTTCGACCCGACTGAGGGCCCATTCAGGCCGACTGAGCCACCCCCCCCCCCCCCCACGGGTCGACCGATCGTCCCTAAGATCGACCGAGGGTACGTCTGGTCGGCTAAGGACCCCTTAGACAAAAATAAAATGGGCCCCTCAGCTCAAGGGGGTTCCCGTGGGTGTCCAAGGTACCCACTTGGATACGCCCTTGGAGAGGGCCCATGCCAGGTCTGAGAGGGCCCATTCCAGGCCTGATAGGGCCCATTCCAGGCCTGAGAGGGCCCATTCCAGGCATGAGAGGGCCAATTCCAGGCCTGAGAGGGCCAATTCCAGGCCTGAGAGGGCCCTCGAAAGGGTTCTTTCTCCTTGTCATAGGGCTCTCTGATAGACTAGGAGGGTCCTGGTATTATGTGAAAGGGCTTTGGATCCGCTTCTCTCATGGTATTTTACATCAACATAAAATGACGGCCGCCAGGCCCTGTGGTTGCAGCCGGGCATAGGGGGCCCGGCAAAATCTCCCGGGTGCAGGAGCACCATTTGCACCCCCCTGGCTACGCCTCTGGATGCTATAAATCACTATGCAAAGGAATGCTTGAGAGATCGGAACAGTGCTGGGCTTTAGATCTGTCCGCGCAATGCCTGCGACTTTGAGGCCGCAGCGCCTCTCATGGAGCACCTCAGTCCTCGAGTCTCAACCATTCCAATTGTCACAGATATTGTGAAGAAAACTCACCATTCGCCGGGAGGGTCCAAAAAACCGACCAGATTAGCAGACGAGCCCATGCTCCGAAACTGTACTGGACCCATTTGAGGGATTTTTTCACCATTCGATTCACAGTGGTCGAAAACGGTGCCGTTTTGGATTTTATACAGTTTGGTCCACCCTAAATGTACCAAATTGGATCAAAACTATTAGCGCAAATTTGCCGACGAGCCCATGCTCCGAAACCGTTGAACTGATCTGGGCGATTTCTTCACCATTCGATCCGGTGTGGTCCAAAACGGTGCCGTTTTGGATTTATACAGATTGGTCCACTCTAACCAAATTGGACTAAAACCACCAAAACCGTTACCGACGAGCCCATGCTCCGAAACTATGAGACCGATCTGGGAGATGTCTTCACCATTCGATCCGGCGTGGTCCAAAACAGTGCCGTTTTGGATTTTATACAGATTGGTCCACCTTAGGTGGACCAAATTGGATCAAAACCACCAACAACCGGTGCCGACGAGCCCATACTCCGAAACTATGGGACCGATCTGGAAGATGTCTTCGCCATTCGATCTGGCGTGGTCCAAAACGGTGCCGTTTTGGTTTTTATACAGATTGGTCCACTCTAAGTAGACCAAATTGAACCAAACTTTTAGTGCAGATTTCCCGACGAGCCCATGCTCCGAAACTATGGGACTGATCAAGGCGAATTATTCACCATTCGATCTGGCGTAGTTCAAAACGGTGCCGTTATGGATCTTATACATATTGGTGCATTATAAGTGGACCAAATTGGACCAACAACACCAAAAACCATTGCCGACGAGCCCATGCTCCGAAACTATTTGACCGATCTGGGCGATTTATTCACCATTCGATCCGGCGTGGTCCAAAACAGTGCCGTTGTGGATGTTATACAGATTGGTCCACTCTAAGTGGACCAAATTGGAACGCAACCACCAAAAAAACGTTGCCGACGAGCCCATGCTCTGAAACTATGGGACCGATCTGGAAGATGTATTCACCATTCAATCCGGCGTGGTCCAAAACGGTGCCGTTATGGGTTTTATGCAGATTGGTCCACTCTAAGTGGACCAAATTGGACCAAAACGGAAATAGAATCCGATCGAAATCGAATCGAATCAAATCGATTCGATTCGAAATAGAATCGAATCAAAACCGAAATCGATCGAATCGTGAAGACATCTCCCAGATCGGTCCCATAGTTTCGGAGCTTGGGCTCGTCGGCAACGGTTTTTGGTGGTTTGGTCCAATTTGGTCCACTGAGGGTGAACCAATCTGTATACAATCCCAAACGGCGCCGTTTTGGACCACGCCGGATCGAATGGTGAATAAATCGCCCAGATCGGTTCAGAAGTTTCGGAGCATGGGCTCAAGGGCGGATTCAGGATATTTTAGGAGGGGTGGCCGCATGCCAATTTAGGGGCGCCTTCCAAAGAAAGGGCGCCGTCACTGGCCGAAAGGGCGCCGTCAATGGCCGTAAGGGCGCCGTCACTGGCCGGAAGGGCGCTTCGGGTCAAAAGGACCAGGTCATGACCTGTATGACCGGATACTCGGTAAGTTACTTTCAACAGGGCGCCCAAAAGGGCGTCCAAGCGGTCCATAGGGACGCTGCGTGTGTGATGTGTGTGTACGGCGCCGTACAACGCTCGCAGAGGCGGCCGGCCGATTGTGTGGGTCGGTTACTCAGCCCCGTCTGGCGGGAGTCAGCTGACAGCCGCCCGGACCGGCCGGCGCGGCGGCATTGGGAGAGGCGAGAGGCAGGGGAGAGGTGTGGGGCGAGGTGCCGGGAACGTGGAATTTAAATACAGAAAGTCGGCAGCTCTGTTGTCGGTTTCATTTCCTTACAAGCTATTTCGGCCGTTAACCATGGCAAGTTTTGACGTTAAACTTATTCCTGAGTTTGATGGCACCGGTGATATCGTGGACTGGCTCGAGAAGGTGCAGATGGTGTGCAGCCTGCAGCAGCCAGAGGCGGATGTCACGGTCGTCATCCCGTTGCGGCTGAAAGGCGGCGCCTCAGCCGTTTACCGACAGCTATCAGCAGAGCACAGGAGAGACGCCGAGCAAGTCAAGAAAGCTCTACGTCGTGCCTTCGCAGTGGACAAGTTTGCAGCGTACGAGCTGTTTGCGGCACGACGGCTGCGCGCCGGTGATTCCGTGGACGTCTATCTGGCGGAGCTGCAGCAGCTGGCGACGCTGTTCGGCGGGCTGTCAGAAGAGGGTGTGAGCTGCGCCTTTGTGGCCGGCCTGCCCGAATCGACCAAACAGCTGCTACGTGCTGGCGCGAGGATGGAGTCCCTCTCTCTCACCGAGATAGTGGACCGCGCCAGAGCCGTCCTCCGAGAGGAGGGCGACGGACCGGAGGTGGCAGCCGCGCTGACACGACGAGGACCGGTCGCACGGCGGCCGGGTGTGTACGGCGGACTGAACAGGCGTGTAGTGTGCTTCGCGTGTGGTCGACCGGGCCACATCGCGCGGCAGTGCCCTGCACGTGCAGGCGGCAATGCAGGAGTCGTGCAGTGCTACCGCTGTGATGGTCGGGGACATGTGGCAGCCCACTGTCCGGGAAACGGGGATCGAGAGGAGGCTCCTCGTGCGCCGGCCTCCTCTCGGGACTGAGGTGTTGCGGCGCACTGCCAGTCAGAGTACTGGTCCTGGGGGGAGCCGAGTGCGAGGCACTCGTCGATACGGGCTGCACGCGCAGCATAGTGCACTCGTCTCTGTGTGCCCATTGGCAAAATAGAGATGTCAGCATGGTGACCGTCAGCGGTCAGCGTCTGGACTGTGCCGGCACGGCTGACGTCCGTGTTCAGCTGCCAGGACTGCGTGCAGCGGTGATCGTGGACGCCATCGTCGTGAAGAGAAGACCGCTCGGCTTCTCGGCGATCCTTGGCATGGATGCAGTGGAGGCTTTGGGTGGAGTGACTGTGACGTCGCCCGGAGACGTGCGTTTTGGAATGGAAGTCAGTGGCGCCCACGTGGCGGCGGCGGCGGCGGCCGCGAGCAGTGTGCGGGCGGGGGCAGAGGCCGGGAGCAGTGAGCCGGCGGCGGCGGCCGGGGCAGAGGCCGGAGGCGCCAGCAGTGAGCCGGTGGCGGCGGCGGCAGAGGCCGGGAGCGCGGCGGCGGCGGCCGCGAGCAGTGACCGAGCGGTGGCGGTGGCGGCGGCCGCGAGCAGCGAGCGGGTAGCGGCGGCAGAGACCGCGAGCAGTGAGCGGGTAGCGGCGGCAGAGGCCGGGGGCAGTGAACAGGCGGCGGCGACCGGGGGCAGTGAGGGGGCAGCGGCGGCGGCGGCAGCCGATGGCGGTGAGGGACCGGCGGCAGCGACAAATGTGGAAGAGACGGACTTCCGGGCTACGTATGACAGAGAAAAGAGGAAATGGACTGTGGTGTGGAAATGGGCCGAGGGTGTCAAACCAGAGAGACTGTTCAATCAGGCTACCGAGTACCGTATAACGCCTGCGGTGCGGAGTGCGTATGAGGAAGAGCTGTCTGCATGGGTGGCCAACGGATGGCTGCAGCCGTATGACGAGCGGCTGCACGGCCCGGTCCGAGGGACCATCCCTCTGATGGCTGTCGTCAACCCAAACAAGGACCAAGTACGACCAGTAATGGACTTCAGGGAACTCAATGACCACGTCATTGCTCACACCGCCGACGCAGACGTGTGTGCCGAGAAGCTGCGGGAGTGGCGTAAGCTGGGGCGAGACGCCGCACTGATCGACCTCCGTAAGGCCTACCTACAGATTCATGTTCACGAATCTCTCTGGTCCTACCAGACGGTCGTATTCCGTGGCACCCGGTTTTGCCTGACCCGTCTGGGATTCGGGTTCAACATAGCGCCGCTGGTGCTGAAGAAAATCCTGGCTGCAGTGCTGAGCTGGGATTCCCGAGTCGACCGTGCGGCGTCTCCTTACGTGGACGATATTTTCGTCAACGAAAGTGTCGCCCCCGCGCAGTATGTGGAAGCCCACCTCCGCCGGTATGGTCTCGACTGTAAGCCAGCCGTGCGACTGTCCGATGGCGCCCGTGTGCTCGGACTGCGCGTCGAGGAGAAGCGGGAACGGCTCGTGTGGCGGAGAGACAACAAAGTGACTGACGCGCCGCGACCGCTGACCAAACGGGGTGTATTCTCCCTGTGTGGCCGTCTGATCGCCCATCTGCCAGTCTGCGGGTGGCTTCGACCCGCGACTTCGTTCGTGAAGCGTCTCACAAACTCAGTGACATCATCGTGGGATGAGGAAGTGAAGGACGCACGTGTGATCGGGATGGTGGATGAGATGCTGCACCGCACGGCAGAGGCTGACCCCGCGGGAGGACGGTGGGACGTGGACGGTACCGTGGCGAGACTGTGGGTGGACGCCAGTTCGTTGGCACTGGGAGCGGCCCTGGAGGTGAACGGGGAGATAGTGGAGGACGGGAGCTGGCTCCGACGCGACGAGTGTGTGCACATTAACATGGCCGAGATGGACGCAGTGCTGAAAGGCGTCAATTTGGCCATCGTGTGGGGAGCCAAAACTGTGGAGGTGATGACAGACTCGCGGTCCGTGTACCACTGGGTCTCCGACGCGCTCTCGGGCAAAGCTCGCCTGAGGACAAAGGCGGCTAGCGAAATGCTGATTCGCCGGCGCCTGCAGACCTTCAAGTTGACCATCGAGGAGTACGAGCTGGCAGCCTGTGCTTGCGACGTTTAAAGACTGTATTGATATCAAAAACAGTAGAGTGGCTCGGGCCTCACGCTGCACATACCGCCGTCCGCCCCGCTCAGCTTCCGACTGCCGGCCGCCGGCTCCCGTATTGAGAAAACAGACACTGCTGCTGTAGCGCACGTGCGCTGCACGCCGGAGGCACCTGCGGTCCGCTGAACCACACCTCCCCCTGATCATGAGGATCACTCGCACCCTACACAACAATCTCGCCGCGGAGGCCGGCGGCGGCGCTGACTCCGACGAGGAGCCACGGCGGGGGAATCTGACACCGTGCTGTCGCACTGTGGCGCATCACACAAGTCCGACTGATCAGCAGTCGGATGGGGCACAGGAACAGACTCCATCACGTACAGCGGGTCATCACTGTCATCGTCAGGTGCAGGACTCTGAGGTGGCTGCTCACTGTTCCTGCGTCGCAGATCCCTAACGTGGCGCGGCATGCCGTCCACTTCCACGACCTGCGGGGAGACCACGGCCGTGACGGTACCCCGCCCAGACGGCTCCGTACACCGCGTCCCGCGGCGCCTCACCCACACCGCGTCACCGACTGCGTGCACGCCCAGCTCCGCCGCAGTGAGCTCCATCGCCCCGGCCTCGGCGCACTCCACCGTCCCAGATGGAGCGGCTGCCAGCCGCACACAGTCACGTGGCTCATAGCGATGCACTCCGCAGAACGGTGCGCTGCCGGCCCCTTCGCCATCGCGCGGCGTCACATTATATAAGTGCACTGCCTCGGCGATGGCACACCGTTTCCGAGCGGCGATAACTTTCACCGTTCGGTGACTCCGCTCGATCACTCCGTTTCCGCTCGGCGCATGCGCCGCCCGGAACCTCACCGTCACCCCCCAGCGAGCGGTGAGGACGGCGAACGGTCGGCCGCGGAAGACCGGATCGTTGTCACATAGGAGCTCCACCGGGGCCCCCCGCTCATAAAATATTTCCTCAAGCCGCTGGACGATGCTCGAGCTATCCTGTCGACGCAGTGACCGCCACACAGCGAACCGCGACGGTCCACAGTCAATCACGCTGAGGTACGACTGACCCTCGTGGTGTGTAACGTCAATGGCTAGTCTCCACCATGTTTGTGGCACCGCTAGTGACCCGTGCCGCCACTTGACTGGGGCCGGGTCGATCGCTCGGCACACATCGCAATTCGCCACCACAGCGCGCACTTGCGCTCGGGTCACATGACCGATACACCGGCGAGCAAAGTACAGCGTCCTTCGAACACCCGGGTGACCGGCTCGCTTGTGTACTTCGGCAATGCTCTCCGCACCGACGGCGGCTGCACTCACAGCTGGCGGCTCACAGACGGCGGCCGCACTCACAGTTGGCGGCACACCGATGGCGGCTGCACTCACAGCTGGCAGCTCACAGGCGGCGGCTGCACTCACAGCTGGCGGCTCACAGACGGCGGCCGCACTCACAGTTGGCGGCACACCGAGGGCGGCTACACTCACAGCTGGCAGCTCACAGGCGGCGGCCGCGCTCACAGCCGGCGGCTTATCGCGAAGCACTCCTTGGGCACGCGCGTCAGCGCGTCGGAGCGGTTCTCCGCCGATCGCACGAGCGCCACAGACAAGTTGAGCTGCAGCTCGCTGACCAGCTGACGGATGATCTCGACGCGACGCCGGATTAACAGCTCGCCGTGCGCCTTGGTACGGAGGCGCGCGCGACCACTGATCGCGTCATCAATCCAGCGGGACACCGTCACCGAGTCCGTGCGGAGGTCAATTGTCCGCGCACCCCAGGCGACGGCCAGGCTTACACCTCGGATGGCCGCATCCAGCTCGGCCATGTTGATATGCATGGCCTCATCGCGCCTGAGCCAGCACGCATCCTCGATGACGTCACCGCCTGACGTCTCCAGGACAACCCCCGTGGCCAGCGAGCTCGCGTCAGTCCAGACGACTACACCATCGCCCTCCACGCACCATACGCCTCGAGCTGGATCGTCACTGACTAGGCGACTCGCAACGCTGTCCATCTGC
Source organism: Chirona hameri (assembly GCA_036785665.1). Classification (NCBI taxonomy): domain Eukaryota; kingdom Metazoa; phylum Arthropoda; class Thecostraca; order Balanomorpha; family Balanidae; genus Chirona; species Chirona hameri. The sequence goes on along the minus strand of JAXIVJ010000267.1, from coordinate 274,080 downwards.
GCACGCAGCGCCGCCTCCTCGGTGACGTCATCCCAACCCTGCGTCAGCTCGTTCACGCGCCGCTTGATCCATGCCACCGCGGGCCGGAGCCATCCGCACACGGGCAAATGGGCCACCAGTCGCCCACACCACGCGAACACGGTTCGGCGAGTCACACGCGCTGGCGGCGCGTCCACAGCGTTGTCCCGCACCCACCGCAACTCTCCGTCATCTGCCTGGACTCGCAGGCCCAGGAGCCGGGCTCCGCTGGCCGCTCGCTCCGGCGGCTTGCACGCCAGACCGTACTTGGCGAAGTGTTGCACTACACTCTCGGCACTGGCGACATCCTCGTTGACAAGCAAGTCGTCCACATACGCCAGCACCGCCCGCTCTATCGCTGGGTCCTGTGACAACACAGCACGGACGACCGCCTTCATAACCAGCGGAGCCACGTTCAGCCCGAATCCCAGCCTGGTCAGACAGTAACGCTGACCGCGCACCACCACTGTCTGAAAAGGCCACAGCTGCTGCTCCACACGTAGCTGAAGGTAGGCCTTCTTCAGATCTACGACGGCGACGCGCGATCCGTGCTTCCGCCACTTGCGCAACTGGTCTGCGCACACGTCGGAGTCCGCGGTGTGAGCAGTGACGTGGCTGTTGAGCTCACGATAGTCGAGCACTGGTCTCACTTTGGCCTTGTTTCTCTGCTGCACCGCCATCAACGGCACCAGTCCGCGTGGCGGCCCGTGCTGCGCCTCGTCGTAGGGCACCAGCCAACCGCTGGCGATCCACTCGTCCAGCTCCTCGTCAAACTCTTGACGCGCGGCTGGCGGCACGGCGTACTGCTCGACCCTGTTGCCGAGACACTCGGGCCCCCCACCGTCCGCCCACTTCCACGCCACTGTCCATGCTCGTTCCGCCGCGTCAAACCGCGCTCTAAAGTCAGCCGCATCCACCTCGAGCGGCGGGCACACCGCAGCACCACAGAAGCGTACATCAGTCGGTGACTGCACGCTGACGCCTCCCAGGGTGGAGATGCCGGAAATGCCGAGTACCATCTCGACCCCCATCGGCCGCTCATCCACCACCAGCACATCAAGTGTGGCCCGCCGGCCGGCCGGCGTCTCCACACTGACGCTGCCGACACCGCTGCACCGGAACGGTTCTCCACTGATCGTGGTCACCACGATCTGCCGCTGGCGCCAGCGCTCACAACATGGCGCGTACACAATCGTGTCCGTGCAGCCGGTGTCCACTAGCGCGCGACACTGCCGACCGTCCACTCGCAGTTCGACCACGGGCAGGGCGCCGCTCAGTGCTGCACCGGAGACGACGCCGGCGCTGGCACGCCATCTCCTGCACCGTTTCCCGACTGCTGGGGACAGGAGACGGAGATGTGGCCCAGCTCTCCACAGTTCCAGCAGCGTCGTGGCCACCGTGATCCCCGTGTCGGCTGGTCTCGTGACGGATGACTCGGTGGCGGCTGGCCGCGATGCGCCCCGTCACGCGGTGGCGCCTGGGCTCGCCTCCCCGCGGCCACTGCCGTAACACGCTCGTCACTGAGCACGGCGCGGGCGCGTGACAGGACGCTGGCCAAGTCCAGTCTCTCGGCTCTGGACCCAGCACGGATGGTCTGTCGCACCGACTCCGGCAGCCCAGCGATGAACGCGCAGACGAGTGCTCGCTCCGGGATACCGCCAAATAGCACTGCGAGACGCCGAAGGTCGGCCAAGAATACATCGGCGGACTCGCCCACCCTGAGGTGGCGGCTAGTGAAGGCCTCGTACGCCGCGTGCTGGTCTAGGGCGAACGCGTCGTACAGCGCGTCGCGCGTGGCCTCCAGAGAGCTGCGACTGGCGACCGGCATCTGCGACCACACTGCAAATGCGCCGCCAGTAAGGCGCAGCGGAAGCACCGTCTCTGCGGCGACACCACGGAGCGCACACAGCATCTTGGCCCGCTCAAACCACTCAACGACGTCTGCCGACCCGTCGTATTCGGCAATCAGCCGAGCGTCAAAAGCGGGACGCTGTGCGGCGGCCATTACCACTCCAGGACTGGCGATCGCCTCCATTGCTCCAGGGCTGGCGGCGGCCTCCACTGCTCCAGGGCTCACGACAGCCTCCACTGCTCCAGGGCTCACGACAGCCTCCACTGCTCCAGGGCTCACGACAGCCTCCACTGCTCCAGGGCTCGCAACGGTCTCCATTAAGGCCGAAATAGCTTGTGCTTGCGACGTTTAAAGACTGTATTGATATCAAAAACAGTAGAGTGGCTCGGGCCTCACGCTGCACATACCGCCGTCCGCCCCGCTCAGCTTCCGACTGCCGGCCGCCGGCTCCCGTATTGAGAAAACAGACACTGCTGCTGTAGCGCACGTGCGCTGCACGCCGGAGGCACCTGCGGTCCGCTGAACCACACAGCCAGCGTCAGCTTCGTGAGCTCCTGTGAGAACAAGGCCGATGTTCTCACTCGAGTGCCGCAGAAGTGGCTGTCAGCTGCGTCCAACGGTGTCACCTGCGCCGCCGTCTCCAGTGACGAGGCGGCCGAGGAGCTATCAGAAATCCACAGGGTGCATGAACTCTCTGGACACCCAGGAGCTAAGCGCACTCTGTATTTCTGCAGGCGCGCCCGGCCGACAACGACAGTGACAAAGCGTCAGGTGCGAGAAGTGGTGCGGGACTGCCAGCGCTGTCAGTCCATCGACCCTTCACCAGTCCACTGGGAGAGAGGGGAACTGGGCGTGTCGGGAACGTGGAAACGACTCGCAATGGACGTGACGCATGTCGGTGGCGCTCACTACCTGACAATCATTGATTGCGGTCCGTCCCGGTTCACGGTGTGGCGGCGCATGCGGGGACAGACCAGTGCTTGTGTAATTGAACAGCTAGAGCAGCTGTTCTGTGAACGGGGAGCTCCGTTAGAGCTTCTCACGGACAATGCTACGGCCTTCCGCAGTGCAGCATTCGGAGACTTCGCGCGGCGGTGGGGGCTCGCGGTCCGGTTCCGTGCCGCTCATGCGCCGTCTGGAAACGGGGTGGTGGAAAGATGTCACCGAACGGTGAAATCTGTCGTGGCTCGGTCACAGTGTTCGGTGGCTGAAGCCGTCTACATGTACAATGTGACCCCGAAGGACGGGATGGGACATGAAACGGCGCCCGCGAACGCAGTACATCGGTACGAGCTGCGCGTGCGTGGCATTGACAGAGTGGTGGATGAGCCGAGCGTGGTGGTATGCAAATTTAGCGTCGGCGACCGTGTGTGGGTTCGAGATCCGAGCCGTCGGTGCGATAAGCAGAGCTCGCTCGGTACCGTCACCAAAGTGCTGTCCGCGCAGACCGTGGAGGTCGACAGGATGCCTCGGCACGTGCGCGACCTGCGTGTCGCCAGCATGGGGCGTGATGACGCGTGTGAGGAAAGGGGGGCGGAGGAAGGCTCTGATGTAGACGAGCCGAGCCTGTTCCGAATAGCGGCTCCGCGTGCGGCTCAGGGCGCAGAACGCGAGGTCAGGGAGGCCGGGGCGCCGGAGGCGGAGCCAGGGCCAGGAGGGAACATTGTGAACCCAGCAGTTGGCGGTCACGATGCAAACCTAGAGCCGCAGCCGCCGAGGAGGAGTGGTCGTGCTGTAAGGCAGCGCGCCCATTGTGTCATGTGCCAGTGAGACGCGTTCTATGATGTGTATGACCTTGTGTGTGATTTGTCATGTCTTGTGATCTGAGATCAGGGGGGAGTGTGATGTGTGTGTACGGCGCCGTACAACGCTCGCAGAGGCGGCCGGCCGATTGTGTGGGTCGGTTACTCAGCCCCGTCTGGCGGGAGTCAGCTGACAGCCGCCCGGACCGGCCGGCGCGGCGGCATTGGGAGAGGCGAGAGGCAGGGGAGAGGTGTGGGGCGAGGTGCCGGGAACGTGGAATTTAAATACAGAAAGTCGGCAGCTCTGTTGTCGGTTTCATTTCCTTACAGCGTGCTCACGGGCTGTCCGTGGGGCGCCCTTCTGGCGGGGGGGGGGGGGGGCGACCGCTGCGGCCACCCCCTGGATGCGTCTGCTAATCTGGTCGTTTTTGTTAGACCCCCCCCCCCCCATTCGCCTTGCTGCTGCTTTGTTGTGTTGTGAAAGTTCTTACATCGTCACTACTAGCGTGGGCAACTTAATTTTTCGCCTATTCGAAAGTCGCGTCTCCCGTCCCTCCCCGTTCATAAACGGGCGGCGGGTCGCTGTTTACTATCTGTGGCGAAATAGGACGGTCGAGCAGTAATCGCGTATTGACAATGGTGATACCGGCGAGATCACTCCAGGACTGTATTTAACAATTTATAACCTATCCGATACGCTTTACGTAGTATTCATTAACTTTTATATATAAATAATTTGTTGTGCGAATGCGCTATTTTACCTGAAATTCAAAGTTATTGAATTAGCTACCTCGATTCAAAGCTTTTTGTTTCATAAATGGCGTGGATGTTGCAAATAGAAGAAGACCGCGCGAGAGAAATAAGAGCGCGCAAGTTCATATTTCATATTGATATGCCATCGGATGTTGGACATTGCAAGGCCCTATAACCGGACATATATTTGACACGTGTCTTGCATTTTCGTTGCATTGGTGCTGCAAGAAGTATTCTGAATTACTGGGATCAAAACTAGGTCCTGGAATTACTTTTGTGAGAGGAGGATCTAGTGAAACTTGCAGAGTACTTTGCACAGCTTGAGCTCGCCTGCTCAGGCTCATCTGTAATGGATATCGAAGAAAAGATACAGGAGTTCACTGAGGTCAAGAGCACTGGAAAGCATTTAATTACCTCAGATATCCCAGCCATCTGCAAAACTGAACCATGCATGATTGGTATAGATGAGGCCGGCAGAGGGCCTGTCTTGGGTGAGTTCCTGATTGAAATCTCTAAAGTTAATTTAATTATGCCTTTAAAGTTTAATGTGTTGTTTAACACCCATTAGTACCTGATAAGAAGTAGATAGGTACCTAGGTGTGGGTTTATTGCTATTTTTCCCACTGTGCTTAGATACACATTGTGGATCAAAATAGCAACAGTCATTGTTAATGCTGGTTTTAATGTGATAAGAATGTTAAGCTTAGCTATTTATTGGAAGTATACATTATGCAGTGGAATCATTATTTATGTTGACAATAACTGATGTAACTTACTGGTTAAAAGTGATTTTCTCAAGTTTACTAGGTTTTAGCAATATTTATCTCAAACAATGTGTTATAAACTCATTGATGAGCACAGGGTAAAACAACCATAACACCTCATGTGTTCTAACACCAGACTTCATACTATTGGTGATGTAGACAATACTGACCCACTATGTTCACAATAGCATGGAAAGTCCAGGATTGGGATGTGTTTAGTCCAATGAGAATTGTCTGGTGTTATGGTGGTTTACCCTATGTATGTCCTAAGAATAAGTGATGTTACATGTGCCACATAACCTGAGTAATTGTGGTGCCACTAAGCCCAAATCATCAAGGAGTACCTACTGTTTTGTGTTAATGTTCATGCTTACCATGGATTCCTGACAAACACAGATGTAATCACTAATAACATACTAATATATTTGTGTTACCTGATGCACCAGTATTTGTAGTCTCATTTCTGTTCTTGTTGCTACAGGCATCACACACTTGCTTAGTTTAAACCTAAGCAAGTAAACACATGTCTGCCAGCTGGTATGTACTTACTGAAATGCTGACAGCTGTGTTTTTTGTTCTACCACAGGTCCAATGGTGTATGGCTGTGCATACTGTCCCATCAGCAAACTGGAGGATTTGAAGGCTCTGAAATGTGCCGACTCCAAAACACTCACTCTGGAACAGAGGGAGAAACTGCTCACCCTAATCAATGGAAATGCTGATTTCATTGGTTGGGAAGTTGAAATCCTCTCTCCTAGTTTTATCTCCCAGAATATGTTCAGAAGGTAGGCAAGCATTTTCTATACTTCAGTTATCTTTCTTTCGATCAACACATAATTTCTTAGTTTTTAAATGATAATGGTCACCATTGTCACCATTAAAAGGTGACCACATCATGCAATCTTAGCTGTTACTTGACTACATAATTGCATAGTTCAGGTGATGTCTCGTTCCTACTTACTCCATAGTTTTTAACCATTTTGTGTTGTTGTTTGGTTGGAAATGAAGCTGATGTTTTGGTGACTGATAGCTGATGTTTTGGTGACTGATAGCTGATGTTTTGGTGACTGATAGCTGATGTTTTGGTGACTGGTAGCTGATGTTTTGGTGACTGATAGCTGATGTTTTGGTGACTGATAGCTGATGTTTTGGTGACTGGTAGCTGATGTGTTGGGGCTGATATAGCTGATGTTTTGGTGACTGGTAGCTGATGTTTTGGTGACTGGTAGCTGATGTTTTGGTGACTGATAGCTGATGTTTTAGTGACTGGTAGCTGATGTTTTTGTGACTGGTAGCTGATGTTTTGGTGACTGGTAGCTGATGTTTTGGTGACTGGTAGCTGATGTTTTGGGGGCTGATATAGCTGATGTTTTGGTGACTGATAGCTGATGTCTTGGTGACTGATAGCTGATGTTTTGGTGACTGGTAGCTGATGTTTTGGTGACTGATAGCTGATGTGTTGGTGACTGATAGCTGATGTTTTGGTGACTGGTAGCTGATGTTTTGGTGACTGGTAGCTGATGTTTTGGTGACTGATAGCTGATATGTTGGTGACTGGTAGCTGATGTTTTGGTGACTGGTAGCTGATGTTTTGGGGCTGATATAGCTGATGTTTTGGTGACTGATAGCTGATGTTTTGGTGACTGGTAGCTGATGTTCTGGTGACTGGTAGCTGATGTTTTGGGGGCTGATATAGCTGATGTTTTGGTGACTGATAGCTGATGTTTTGGTGACTGGTAGCTGATGTTTTGGTGACCGATAGCTGATGTGTTGGTGACTGATAGCTGATGTTTTGGTGACTGGTAGCTGATGTTTTTTGGGCTGATATACCTGATGTTTTGGTGACTGATAGCTGATGTTTTGGGGGCTGATATAGCTGATGTTTTGGTGACTGATAGCTGATGTTTTGGGGCTGATATAGCTGATGTTTTGGTGACTGGTAGCTGATGTTTTGGTGGCTGATAGCTGATGTTTTGGGGCTGATAGCTGATGTTTTGAGGCTGATATAGCTGATGTTTTGGGGCTGATATAGAATACTCAATAAACTATTAATTCTTCAGAAGAAAGCAGTTAGGATTATTGACAATCAACATAGGATTGCCCACTCGAACCCAATATTTATTAAACTTCAGCTACTTAAACTTACAGATATTGCTAAACAACAGTCCATTCTTGTAATGCATAGTGTCATTATCCGAGAAGCTCCAACCTTGATTAGATCTCTCTTCAATTTATCTCCGCCTAACCATCGTGGATCTAGAATAACACGTCACTTCATTGAAATATTTACTAGGAAACTTTACCGCATCCGCACAATAGCTTGGTTTGGTCCACGTCTATGGAACTCTTCAATATCATCTGTTTTCCCACAACTTAATGCGATTCCCCGTTCTAAGCAACTTATAAAAAATATCACCAAACGTCAAATTCTGGAGGAATATGACGAAAACAATGCGGTAGTGACAGCATTATAATACTTAATTGTTAGTGATATCAGTGTAGTTAACAACATTTCACGAGTTTAAATACATTACATGAATAAATATAGAGCTTCTATATAGAATATGCTCGAACCCTTCTATATAGAAATAGTACATATACATCGTGATTGTAACACCTTTCATGTTCATTCCAAAGAACAATGTGATATATTCTCGGATTACATATTTGTCCTATATATCATAATTACCTTTCCTGTCATATATTACCTGTCATGTAATCACCTTTCCTGTCATATTATCCACAGACGATCCATTATCATTTCCTACCATATAATATATTATTATATTATTATATGGTATGTCATTAGGTATATACCCATTGATTGGCGCTGGCTTTGGGATCCCTGCTCAGCAACAAGCTACGCTTAGCTGAGTGGGGTCCACAAAGTACCAGCAAGAAAACTTGAAAATAGACCAGAATTTGTCCTCCGCCCTGTATGACTGATATCCCCTTTACTAACACAGTGAATGAATCCATCCTCATCCTGTCCTGGATGAGGATGAGTGAGGATGATATCCTGGGACGTAGTTGGGGGGCAGTCATTTGCTGTTTTCAACAATGACTACTTTCCGCCTTCTTTTATATCACCACATCTAACACCCAAACTACCTCTCTTCATATGCTTTTTTATGTTTGTTTCCATTTCTTAGCTGGGAGTGCCGCGACATTTTCTCTTTTGTTCTCTGGTGTTAACTTAAGGTGTCGTGCGTCGTTGGGATCGAGGGCGGGGGCACTCCTGGTCACCTATTAATGGGTGGCGGTTAGAAAAAAATAAAAATAAAATAATATAGCTGGTATTCTCCCACCTCACCCCTGTGTCACGACTCACGGGTCGGTCTGTACTGCAGGGCCAAGTACAACCTGAACTGGATGTCGCACGACTCCGCGATGGCGCTCATCAGCCGGGCGCTGGATGCCGGCGTCAACATCGCGCAGGTGTTTGTCGACACGGTCGGGCCGCCGGAGAAGTACCAGGTCAGCTACCGGCCGGGCCGGGGCGGCTGTACCGTGCTAACACTTAGGCTGCCATACACTGGTACAGTGGCAAGACTGCACTGGGCAACACTATCAGCTAACTGACGGGATTGTCGTTTCCAGGCTGCCATACACTGGTACAGTGGCAAGACTGCACTGGGCAACACTATCAGCTAACTGACAGGATTGTCGTTTCCAGGCTACCATACACTGGTACAGTGGCAAGACTGCACTGGGCAACACTATCAGCTAACTGACAGGATTGTCGTTTCCAGGCTGTCATACACTGGTACAGTGGCAAGACTGCACTGGGCAACACTATCAGCTAACTGACAGGATTGTCGTTTCCAGGCTGCCATACACTGGTACAGTGGCAAGACTGCACTGGGCAACACTATCAGCTAACTGACAGGATTGTCGTTTCCAGGCTGCCATACACTGGTACAGTGGCAAGACTGCACTGGGCAGCACTATCAGCTAACTGACAGGATTGTCGTTTCCAGGCTACCATACACTGGTACAGTGGCAAGACTGCACTGGGCAACACTATCAGCTAACTGACAGGATTGTCGTTTCCAGGCTACCATACACTGGTACAGTGGCAAGACTGCACTGGGCAACACTATCAGCTAACTGACGGGATTGTCGTTTCCAGGCTGCCATACACTGGTACAGTGGCAAGACTGCACTGGGCAACACTATCAGCTAACTGACAGGATTGTCGTTTCCAGGCTGCCATACACTGGTACAGTGGCAAGACTGCACTGGGCAACACTATCAGCTAACTGACAGGATTGCCGTTTTCAGGGGTTATGCAGTAGTATCACACTATATTGTTCCCCCAATGTTTTGTACGTATCTATGATGTGTTTCTGACGTGTTTGTTACGCGTTTGTGACGTCTGTAACGGCACAAAGACATTTTACGTGCTGCCATTGTTGCTGGTCGGCGATTCTGTTTTGGGCGAGGCGGCCATAGGTTACAGTACTGTTGCAGTGTCTCCAAGTCCCAATTGTCATCAACAAACCGCCGCACTGAGCTGCCCTCCGACACATTTCCCCGGCTGTCTACAGTCCAAACTGGAGAACCACTCCCCTTGTGACGTCACGTTCCCTTGTGACGTCACGCTTTCCTGTGACGTCACGCTTTCCTGTGACGTCACCACGTGTGTCCACTGTGCATGCCAAGCTGGAGAACCACTTCCCCTTTGACGTCACGTTTCCCTATGACGTCACACTGCCTCGCTGTCTGCAGGCCAAGCTGGAGAGCTGCTTCCTTTGTGACGTCACGTTTCCCTGTTACGTCACCACGTGTCTCCACTCTCCACCATTGTCTTAGGATTGCAAAATTTCGGTGGAAAACGACACCCTGTGGGTAATATTTTTCCACTCTTTTCCCCAGTTTTACTGTGAATTTTCCACTCCCTAAAGCAAGATATATTGGATAACTATCACCCTAACACTGATATTACTAATGCTAATATTTGCCTATGGATGACAAAACAAAAACAGGCTAGGAAAGTATTGCCATTTGTAACAGCTGATTATGATGGGTGAGTTTTGGCAATGCCAAGAACATCATAAGGTCTTTTTAGGCTGAAATTTCCACTCTATAGTTATTTTGACTGAAAATAACTATATAACTGACTAGTGATAGACTGAATTTTTCCCTCCACACCCTGGCTTCAAAGCAATCCTAGGACCCTGCTCTCCACTGCCTTCAAGCCAGGCTGGAGAGCCACTTCCCTCGTGACGTCACGTTCCCCTATGACGTCACACTTGCCCCGCTGTCTGCAGGTCAAGCTGGAGAGCCACTTCCCTTGTGACGTCATGTTTCCCTATGACGTCACACTTGCCCCGCTGTCTGCAGGCCAAGCTGGAGAGCCGCTTCCCTTGTGATGTCACGTTTCCCTATGACGTCACACTTGTCCCGCTGTCTGCAGGCCAAGCTGGAGAGCCGCTTCCCTTGTGACGTCACGTCTCCCTGTGACGTCACCACGTGTCTCCACTGTCTGCAGGCCAAGCTGGAGAGCCGCTTCCCGGGGCTGCAGATCACCGTGAGTAAGAAGGCCGACGCTCTGTTCCCGACCGTGTCGGCGGCCAGTATCTGCGCCAAGGTGGTGCGGGACCGCGCCCTGGAGAACTGGCGCTGCCCCGAGCAGGTCGAGCTGGACGTCACCAAACTGGGCAGCGGCTACCCGGCAGGTCGGTCGATGGCGTCATGCTGGAGGTAGATGCGAGCTTACCATCGGAAACGTTTGACTCCGGGGTGTGGGAAGAACGTAATCTCATTGCATTGTCTTTTTATTTGCATTGATTGTATTACATTGTTATGGCTGTTTTAGAAGTTTTCTTCTGTTTTGTGTGCGTCACAGTGTTATGTTTTGTGTGCGTCACAGTGTTATGTTTTGTGTGCGTCACAGTGTTATGTTTTGTGTGCGTCACAGTGTTATGTTTTGTGTGCGTCACAGTGTTATGTTTTGTGTGCGTCACAGTGTTATGTTTTGTGTGCGTCACAGTGTTATGTTGTGTGTGCGTCACAGTGTTATGTTTTGTGTGCGTCACAGTGTTATGTTTTGTGTGCGTCACAGTGTTATGTTTTGTGTGCGTCACAGTGTTATGTTTTGTGTGCGTCACAGTGTTATGTTTTGTGTGCGTCACAGTGTTATGTTTTGTGTGCGTCACAGTGTTATGTTTTGTGTGCGTCACAGTGTTATGTTTTGTGTGCGTCACAGTGTTATGTTTTGTGTGTGTCACAGTGTTATGTTTTGTGTGCGTCACAGTGTTATGTTTTGTGTGCGTCACAGTGTTATGTTTTGTGTGCGTCACAGTGTTATGTTTTGTGTGCGTCACAGTGTTATGTTTTGTGTGCGTCACAGTGTTATGTTTTGTGTGCGTCACAGTGTTATGTTGTGTGTGTCACAGTGTTGTTTATGCAGCATGTGTGTGATGTATTTGTGATGGAAGCTTCACAGACGAAGCGGTTCCTACCGGATGAACCGAACCCAGTGTTTGTGACGTATTTATGACGTGTACTGTAACGTTTACTGTGATGGTGTCTTTATGCTGTGACGTCAGACCCGCAGACGAAGCGGTTCCTCTCGGAGGGGATGGACCCACTGTTTGTGACGTGTTTATGACGTGTTTGTGACGTGTTTGTGACGTCAGACCCGCAGACGAAGCGGTTCCTCTTGGAGGGGATGGACCCACTGTTTGTGACGTGTTTATGACGTGTTTGTGACGTGTTTGTGACGTCAGACCCGCAGACGAAGCGGTTCCTCTCGGAGGGGATGGACCCACTGTTTGTGACGTGTTTATGACGTGTTTATGACGTGTTTGTGACGTCAGACCCGCAGACGAAGCGGTTCCTCTCGGAGGGGATGGACCCACTGTTTGTGACGTGTTTATGACGTGTTTGTGACGTGTTTGTGACGTCAGACCCGCAGACGAAGCGGTTCCTCTCGGAGGGGATGGACCCACTGTTTGTGACGTGTTTATGACGTGTTTGTGACGTGTTTGTGACGTCAGACCCGCAGACGAAGCGGTTCCTCTCGGAGGGGGATGGACCCACTGTTTGTGACGTGTTTATGACGTGTTTGTGACGTGTTTGTGACGTCAGACCCGCAGACGAAGCGGTTCCTCTCGGAGGGGATGGACCCACTGTTTGTGACGTGTTTATGACGTGTTTGTGACGTGTTTGTGACGTCAGACCCGCAGACGAAGCGGTTCCTCTTGGAGGGGATGGACCCACTGTTTGTGACGTGTTTATGACGTGTTTGTGACGTGTTTGTGACGTCAGACCCGCAGACGAAGCGGTTCCTCTCGGAGGGGATGGACCCACTGTTTGTGACGTGTTTATGACGTGTTTGTGGTGTTTGTGACGTCAGACCCGCAGACGAAGCGGTTCCTCTCGGAGGGGATGGACCCACTGTTTGTGACGTGTTTATGACGTGTTTGTGACGTGTTTGTGACGTCAGACCCGCAGACGAAGCGGTTCCTCTCGGAGGGGATGGACCCGGTGTTTGTGACGTGTTTATGACGTGTTTGTGACGTGTTTGTGATGTCAGACCCGCAGACGAAGCGGTTCCTCTCGGAGGGGATGGACCCGGTGTTCGGGTTCCCCAGCGTCGTGCGGTTCAGCTGGTCCACCTGTCAGACCCTGCTGGACAAGTCTGCCGTCGGCGTCCAGTGGTCAGTACGTGGGAGGCTGTGGTCCAGTGGTCAGTACGGTCATTGTCTGAGGGTCCCTCAAACCGGTCAGATGTGATATGGTCCAATGGTCGTCGCAGCTGCAGTGTGATATGGTCCACTGGTCGTCACAGCTGCAGTGTGATATGGTCCACTGGTCGTCACAGCTGCAGTGTGATATGGTCCAATGGTCGTCACAGCTGCAGTGTGATATGGTCCAATGGTCGTCACAGCTGCAGTGTGATATGGTCCACTGGTCGTCACAGCTGCAGTGTGATATGGTCCACTGGTCGTCACAGCTACAGTGTGATATGGGCCACTGGTCGTCACAGCTGCAGTGTGATATGGTCCAATGGTCGTCACAGCTGCAGTGTGATATGGTCCAATGGTCGTCACAGCTGCAGTGTGATATGGTCCAATGGTCGTCACAGCTGCAGTGTGATATGGTCCACTGGTCGTCACAGCTGCAGTGTGATGGTATATGGTCCGAACTCCGAAGGTCCAAGTCCAATGATATTGCCCAGCTGTTGTCAGTACAATGACCCAATTTCTGTGCCTGGGAGTCGGATTTTGTGCAATGTGTGCTTATTTCTGCTTTTCAACAAATTTAAATCCTTGGATAGAAAATGCCTTCCATTCGATGGAATTCCTATTTCTTGATGAGTTTCTGATGTCGGGGTTCTTTAATCAGCACAACACGTTACGTTAAAGGGAATTAAAAACAGTCAACTCCTCATATTAATTTATTAATGACCAAGACGCGTTTCTATAACTTCTTCAGTTGGTCATTCAAAATAGGATAGGTCCTATTTTTAATGACCAACTGAAGAAGTTATAGAAACGCGTCTTGGTCATTAATAAATTAATATGAGGAGTTGACTGTTTGTATATATGTCAATATGAATATTAACGTTAAAGGGAATGTTTCACCTTTCTGAAAGTTGTCAAATATACGCTGGTTATAGTCGAAAATATGAAGTAAGTGCTGCTGAAAACGATGGTGATATTTTTCTCTCGAAAAGTCACTTAACTTTATACAAATTAAGTTTTTACATTTGGGCTGATTACGTCATTTTTGATCTATAGACCGCCGCTGATTGGCTGACAAAGTGGCTGTCAGCCAATCAGCGGTGGCACTAGCCTAGACCCCATTTTACAAATTATAAATTAAATTGCTTAAAAACGGCTAAGTTTAGGGGAAAATGACCTTAGTATTTTCGACATTTCAATAACGGCCAAAGATAATGGCTAACGGCCAAAAGATAATGGATAATGGCTAATAATACATACAGTTAAAAACCAATACAAACTAGATGAACCATTGCCTTTAACGCCTGGCCCTTGTATCCGTTCGGCTGAATTCCGCTCATCCACCATATTGCAACGTCGAAGATATGTCGTCAGCCAAATAACCTAGGTAAGGTCGTCACCGCGCGCTGCTGTCTTATAGTAGTGTCGCGGCCACCAACCACTGACCTATGTGTTTGGACATTTGGTAAAACCTTCGCTATATCATGTGTGAAGGCGATTGCTATGTTTATGAGTGTTTGAGCAATGATTGGCAGATGGTCGCTAATTTGGCTGGATTGGCAGCTGGCCCACAGTTTCGACATACATAGGCATTCTGTACTGACGCGGCTGCCTGTGGCCGGTGGGAGGGGGGGGGGGGGGGGGGGGGCGGCGGGCGCCTGGTAGTTAGGCCGGCCCGCCGAGCTGATGTACCCTGACCCCGGCGGCGTGCCTCTGGCCGGTGGTGGGCGGCGGGCGCCTGATAGTTAGGCCGGCCCGCCGAGCTGATGTACCCTGACCCCGGCGGCATGCCTGTGGCCGGTGGGAGGGGGCGGCGGGCGGCGGGCGCCGGGCGCCTGGTAGTTAGGCCGGCCCGCCGAGCTGATGTACCCTGACCCGGCGGCGTGCTTGTGGCCGGTGGGGGCGGCGGGCGCCTGGTAGTTAGGCCGGCCCGCCGAGCTGATGTACCCTGACCCCGGCGGTGACCTTTCCCCGCCGCGGGCAGTGACCGCACTGGCGATTGTAATGACTGAGCTGGGTCGGAGACGAGTAATACATAGTCACCACCGATCGTTCAGAGTGTGCGGAGGTGCCGACAGCAGCAGCAGCAGACACAACATATAGGTACCACTCCGAGTTGTATCTGCAGTCTATGTTGTCGGGTACAGGTCAGCATGTTCCCCGGTCTTACCCTGTCTCTTATTATCTAGCCTTAGACATAATGGCATAAACGAATAGTGTAACGAACAGTCTAGGGGCCCATCCTAGGTTGCACAACATACACATACATACATCAACGCATACAATATATGAATATAGCCCTCAGAGGCAGTGGATGGTAATATGTTGACCTGCCTCTGTGCCGGCCCTCAGGGAGGAGGTGGATGATGAGGATGCGGACGAGGCTACGCTGAACACCCCCTCGGTGGCTTCCTTCTTCGGCGGCGGCGGCAGTGCCAAACGTCACGTTTTCTTTACCGACTGCCACCTCAAGTCCGCGCCCCCTCTGTAGAGGTGTACCTACTCTCGTCTGACGCGGCCGCCCCTTCAGTGTCAACTCAGGGTAGAGGCCGTCACTACACTCCAACGCATCATGTACAGACCTCACGTGTTCTGGGTGAGGCCTGGGCATGTAGTGCACACCTGAGAAAGGCCAAAGGAGGGACCCGCGGTGCATGTGCTTTCATGTATACCTCTCGCTGTATCGTGGTTACTGGCTAGTCTGTGGTGGGTCTTCGGATGTGTAGATGCCCACTGTCACAAAATAACACCCACGTCCTTCCAATCTCCCCTTGGCGAATATATTATGTGCTGACTTGGGTACTGAGTAGGGCAATATTCACACTGACCGTCACGCAGCGATTCCAGTGGTTCCGGTGGTCTTGATTACAAATGTATGCAACAACGAAGTGCCAACATGTGAACAATACAGTTAACTTCACTCTAAACAATGAACATCACACATGTTATATTTCACCATGCAAACATATATCAACGTGTCAACTGTCATGGTCGCAGTGCACACTACAAATGCATTGCGACCGGCTATAGCTTTTCTAAGAAGCTCGCTGGAATCTAACCCGAACGACGCCTCGCAGTGCCATCCTGATCCGACATAGTAGCGACCCGGCTGGCACACTTCATCCCTCTCGCTGATCGACGCACACAGCAGAGGAGAGAGAACATTGACAAACACGCCGCGAAACATTTCGGAAACTGGAATTATTATTAAAATACAGAACAGGTTGTTGTGTATCGCTAGTAATACGTTCGTTGTGCGCGGTATGGGAAGTTTACTATAGAAGATGTATTCCATGCAGCACATACGATGTGGATTCCGTCACAATTCCGTCACATGTGAAGCCCTTAAACACGGCAGCTGCGGTCGGCCGTGCCCGCTCCGCCCCGCTGCCCCGCTGCCCCGCCGCCCTGCGCTCACTGGCCGTCGGCCATGATGGCACTGATCCAGTCGGTGTAGGCCTGCACGCGCGTGTAGAGGCCGGGTATCATCCCTCCGCAGATGACGCCGCCCAGACTGACGACCCCCACCAGCTCAAACTGGCCACTTTCCTGCTCCTGTGGTGCAGCGACGTACGGAGCATATGTCAATGCAGTCTACAGGTTATATATGACACTGAGCGCACCACGGTGCATCGCAGTTTACCTCATGCGTGTCACACATATCATGTCTAACACGCACCTGATGTGATATCATGTGGCTCAGTTATATCTCACAATGAAACATACGGACGGGCAGCGCGGGCCGTTATTGCATCTCACTGCTGCATTTCACATTGCTACATGCACTAAATGTCATAATAAACACTGCGTTCACGAACAGTTCGTTGCAGATCGTGACGTGTCCCACTACGCCGAACACTGATGCAATCAGCTCGCATAGATGTCATATCAGCTGACTTAACCTCAATAACGCAAGACCTGACCTGTGCCAGCGGTCCGCTGGTCCGACCTGTACTAGGTGAAGAGCCTCGTAACTGACCTTTACCAGCGGTCCGCCGGTCCGACCTGTACTAGGTGAAGAGCCTCGTAACTGACCTTTACCAGCGGTCCGCCGGTCCGACTTGTACTAGGTGAAGAGCCTCGTAACTGACCTTTACCAGCGATCCGCCGGTCCGACCTGTACTAGGTGAAGAGCCTCGTAACTGACCTTTACCAGCGGTCCGCCGGTCCGACCTGTACTAGGTGAAGAGCCTCGTAACTGACCTTTACCAGCGGTCCGCCGGTCCGACCTGTACTAGGTGAAGAGCCTCGTAACTGACCTTTACCAGCGGTCCGCCGGTCCGACCTGTACTAGGTGAAGAGCCTCGTAACTGACCTTTACCAGCGGTCCGCCGGTCCGACCTGTACTAGGTGAAGAGCCTCGTAACCGACCTTTACCAGCGATCCGCCGGTCCGACCTGTACTAGGTGAAGAGCCTCGTAACTGACCTGTACCAGCGGTCCGCCGGTCCGACCTGTACTAGGTGAAGAGCCTCGTAACTGACCTTTACCAGCGGTCCGCCGGTCCGACCTGTACTAGGTGAAGAGCCTCGTAACTGACCTTTACCAGCGGTCCGCCGGTCCGACCTGTACTAGGTGAAGCGCCTCGTAACTGACCTTTACCAGCGGTCCGCCGGTCCGACCTGTACTAGGTGAAGAGCCTCGTAACTGACCTTTACCAGCGGTCCGCCGGTCCGACCTTAATACTAGGTGAAGAGCCTCGTAACTGACCTTTACCAGCGGTCCGCCGGAGTAACTGACCTGTACCAGCGGTCCGCCGGAGTAACTGACCTGTACCAGCGGTCCGCCGGAGTAACTGACCTGTACCAGCGGTCCGCCGGAGTAACACTGACCTGTACCAGCGGTCCGCCGGAGTAACACTGACCTGTACCAGCGGTCCGCCGGAGTAACACTGACCTGTACCAGCGGTCCGCCGGAGTAACACTGACCTGTACCAGCGGTCCGCCGGAGTAACACTGACCTGTACCAGCGGTCCGCCGGAGTAACACTGACCTGTACCAGCGGTCCGCCGGAGTAACACTGACCGGTACCAGCGGTCCGCCGGAGTAACACTGACCTGTACCAGCGGTCCGCCGGAGTAACA
Source organism: Chirona hameri (assembly GCA_036785665.1). Classification (NCBI taxonomy): domain Eukaryota; kingdom Metazoa; phylum Arthropoda; class Thecostraca; order Balanomorpha; family Balanidae; genus Chirona; species Chirona hameri. The sequence continues at coordinate 256,175 of JAXIVJ010000267.1, read as the reverse complement.
CTGACCTGTACCAGCGGTCCGCCGGAGTAACACTGACCTGTACCAGCGGTCCTCCGGAGTAACACTGACCTGTACCAGCGGTCCGCCGGAGTAACTGACCTGTACCAGCGGTCCGCCGGAGTAACTGACCTTTACCAGCGGTCCGCCGGAGTAACTGACCTTTACCAGCGGTCCTCCGGAGTAACTGACCTGTACCAGCGGTCCGCCGGAGTAACTGACCTGTACCAGCGGTCCGCCGGAGTAACTGACCTGTACCAGCGGTCCGCCGGAGTAACTGACCTTTACCAGCGGTCCGCCGGAGTAACTGACCTGTATCAGCGGTCCGCCGGAGTAACTGACCTGTACCAGCGGTCCGCCGGAGGAACTGACCTTTACCAGCGGTCCGCCGGAGTAACTGACCTTTACCAGCGGTCCGCCGGAGTAACTGACCTGTACCAGCGGTCCGCCGGAGTAACTGACCTGTACCAGCGGTCCGCCGGAGTAACTGACCTGTACCAGCGGTCCGCCGGAGTAACTGACCTGTACCAGCGGTCCGCCGGAGTAACTGATCTGTACCAGCGGTCCGCCGGAGTAACTGACCTGTACCAGCGGTCCGCCGGAGTAACACTGACCTGTACCAGCGGTCCGCCGGAGTAGCACTGACCTGTACCAGCGGTCCGCCGGAGTAACACTGACCTGTACCAGCAGTCCGCCGGAGTAACACTGACCTGTACCAGCGGTCCGCCGGAGTAACACTGACCTGTACCAGCGGTCCGCCGGAGTAACACTGACCTGTACCAGCGGTCCGCCGGAGTAACACTGACCTGTACCAGCGGTCCGCCGGAGTAACACTGACCTGTACCAGCGGTCCGCCGGAGTAACTGACCTGTACCAGCGGTCCGCCGGAGTAACTGACCTGTACCAGCGGTCCGCCGGAGTAACTGACCTGTACCAGCGGTCCGCCGGAGTAACTGACCTGTACCAGCGGTCCGCCGGAGTAACTGACCTGTACCAGCGGTCCGCCGGAGTAACTGACCTGTACCAGCGGTCCGCCGGAGTAACTGACCTGTACCAGCGGTCCGCCGGAGTAACTGACCTGTACCAGCGGTCCGCCGGAGTAACTGACCTTTACCAGCGGTCCGCCGGAGTAACTGACCTGTACCAGCGGTCCGCCGGAGTAACTGACCTTTACCAGCGGTCCGCCGGAGTAACTGACCTGTACCAGCGGTCCGCCGGGGTAACTGATCTTTACCAGCGGTCCGCCGGAGTAACTGACCTGTACCAGCGGTCCGCCGGAGTCTCCGCTGCAACTGTCGACGCCCTGGCCTCCGGCACACAGCTGAGTGCGGTCCTCCACCGGGATACCGAACCTGCCGCAGTCCCAGGCGGAGCAGGGGACAGTTTAGGGAATGTTTAGTCTGCGTTATAGTGCAAATACATAGAGAACACGCTGGTGACATAGTTCCCTGACATAGAACACGCTGGTGACATAGTTCCCCGACATAGAACACGCTGGTGACATAGTTCCCTGACATAGAACACGCTGGTGACATAGTTCCCCGACATAGAACACGCTGGTGACATAGTTCCCCGACATAGAACACGCTGGTGACATAGTTCCCTGACATAGAACACACTGGTGACATAGTTCCCTGACATAGAACACGCTGGTGACATAGTTCCCTGACATAGAACACGCTGGTGGCATAGTTCCCTGACATAGAACACGCTGGTGACATAGTTCCCTGACATAGGACACGCTGGTGACATAGTTCCCCGACATAGAACACGCTGGTGACATAGTTCCCTGACAGAACACGCTGGTGACATAGTTCCCTGACATAGAACACGCTGGTGACATAGTTCCCTGACATAGAACACGCTGATGACATAGTTCCCTGACATAGAACACGCTGGTGACATAGTTCCCTGACATAGAACACGCTGGTGACATAGTTCCCTGACATAGAACACGCTGGTGACATAGTTCCCTGACATAGAACACGCTGGTGACATAGAGAACACGCTGGTGACATAGAGAACGCGCTGGTGACATAGTTCCCCGACATAGAACGCGCTGTTGACATAGTTCCCCGACATAGAACACGCTGGTGACATAGTTCGCTGACATAGAACACGCTGGTGACATAGTTCCCTGACATAGAACACGCTGGTGACATAGTTCCCTGACATAGAACACGCTGGTGACATAGTTCCCTGACATAGAACACGCTGGTGACATAGTTCCCGACATATAACACGCTGGTGACATAGTTCCCCGACATAGAACACGCTGGTGACATAGTTCCCTGACATAGAACACGCTGGTGACATAGTTCCCTGACATAGAACACGCTGGTGACATAGTTCCCCGACATAGAACACGCTGGTGACATAGTTCCCTGACATAGAACACGCTGGTGACATAGTTCCCTGACATAGAACACGCTGGTGACATAGTTCCCTGACATAGAACACGCTGGTGACATAGTTCCCTGACAGTGGCACGCCTGCCTGGTCTTGGTCAAATTGTCGCAGCACAGTGGTGATTATAATCTCGCGGTGTTGTGTGGCTTTGCAGAAACGTTGCCGGCTAGTTAGGTGTCGCTGGCTAGTTAGGTGTTGCCGGCTAGTTAGGTGTCGCTGGCTGGTTACGCTGTTGAATCGGTTATATGGTTTTATATACCTGCCGAAGTGTCGTCGGCACTCGGGGCCGTCGACTTGTGTGACTGTCACCTCCATCAGTTTGTCGGTGCCGTGCCGTACCCCTGGAACGAAAACAGGTCACAAAACTTACATGAAATGTCTGATCTTAAATCAGTCCAGTCTCAAACGTACGCCGCAGTCCTGGGATCAGCACCTTCACTAAGCGGAGTCTGTTCCATGGACCCTGGTACCTCCCACCTGGCTGCGTAACCTTCACTAAGCAGAGTCTGTTCCATGGACCCTGGTACCTCCCACCTGGCTGCGTAACCTTCACTAAGCGGAGTCTGTTCCATGGACCCTGGTACCTCCCACCTGGCTGCGTAACCTTCACTAAGCAGAGTCTGTTCCATGGACCCTGGTACCTCCCACCTGGCTGCGTAACCTTCAATAAGCAGAGTCTGTTCCATGGACCCTGGTACCTCCCACCTGGCTGCGTAACCTTCACTAAGCGGAGTCTGTTCCATGGACCCTGGTACCTCCCACCTGGCTGCGTAACCTTCACTAAGCGGAGTCTGTTCCATGGACCCTGGTACCTCCCACCTGGCTGCGTAACCTTCACTAAGCAGAGTCTGTTCCATGGACCCTGGTACCTCCCACCTGGCTGCGTAACCTTCACTAAGCAGAGTCTGTTCCATGGACCCTGGTACCTCCCACCTGGCTGCGTAACCTTCACTAGCGGAGTCTGTACCATGGACCCTGGTGCCTCCCACCTGGCTGCGTAACCTTCACTAAGCAGAGTCTGTTCCATGGACCCTGGTGCCTCCCACCTGGCTGCGTAACCTTCACTAAGCAGAGTCTGTTCCATGGACCCTGGTACCTCCCACCTGACTGCGTAACCTTCACTAAGCAGAGTCTGTTCCATGGACCCTGGTACCTCCCACCTGGCTGCGTGACCTTCACTAAGCGGAGTCTGTTCCATGGACCCTGGTACCTCCCACCTGGCTGCGTAACCTTCAATAAGCAGAGTCTGTTCCATGGACCCTGGTACCTCCCACCTGGCTGCGTAACCTTCACTAAGCGGAGTCTGTTCCATGGACCCTGGTACCTCCCACCTGGCTGCGTAACCTTCACCAAGCAGAGTCTGTTCCATGGACCCTGGTACCTCCCACCTGGCTGCGTAACCTTCACTAAGCAGAGTCTGTTCCATGGACCCTGGTACCTCCCACCTGGCTGCGTAACCTTCACTAAGCGGAGTCTGTTCCATGGACCCTGGTACCTCCCACCTGGCTGCGTAACCTTCAATAAGCAGAGTCTGTTCCATGGACCCTGGTACCTCCCACCTGGCTGCGTAACCTTCACTAAGCGGAGTCTGTTCCATGGACCCTGGTACCTCCCACCTGGCTGCGTAACCTTCACTAAGCGGAGTCTGTTCCATGGACCCTGGTACCTCCCACCTGGCTGCGTAACCTTCACTAAGCGGAGTCTGTTCCATGGACCCTGGTACCTCCCACCTGGCTGCGTAACCTTCACTAAGCAGAGTCTGTTCCATGGACCCTGGTACCTCCCACCTGGCTGCGTAACCTTCACTAAGCAGAGTCTGTTCCATAGACCCTGGTACCACCCACCTGGCTGCGTAACCTTCACTAAGCAGAGTCTGTTCCATGGACTCTGGTACCTCCCACCTGGCTGCGTAACCTTCACTAAGCGGAGTCTGTTCCATGGACCCTGGTACCTCCCACCTGGCTGCGTAACCTTCACTAAGCGGAGTCTGTTCCATGGACCCTGGTACCTCCCACCTGGCTGCGTAACCTTCACTAAGCGGAGTCTGTACCATGGACCCTGGTACCTCCCACCTGGCTGCGTAACCTTCACTAAGCAGAGTCTGTTCCATGGACCCTGGTACCTCCCACCTGGCTGTGTAATTGCAGTGCACTTACAAAATTTAGTGGCGAAAACATACGTGTTTAAAGGCTGGAACACAAGCCGCTCTGCCTCTAACGTAATCACGCCCATGTCCAGCCATTGTCGCCAACCGCAGAACAACACCGCCAGGGGCAGATAGCGAGCGCTGGAGTGACTCAGAACTGTCAGAGATTAGCCGTCAGGGGCAGATGGCGAGCGCTGGAGTGACTCAGAACTGTCAGAGATTAGCCGTCAGGGGCAGATAGCGAGCGCTGGAGTGACTCAGAACTGTCAGAGATTAGCCGTCAGGGGCAGATAGCGAGCGCTGGAGTGACTCAGAACTGTCAGAGATTAGCCGTCAGGGGCAGATGGCGAGCGCTGGAGTGACTCAGAACTGTCAGAGATTAGCCGTCAGGGGCAGATAGCGAGCGCTGGAGTGACTCAGAACTGTCAGAGATTAGCCGTCAGGGGCAGATAGCGAGCGCTGGAGTGACTCAGAACTGTCAGAGATTAGCCGTCAGGGGCAGATAGCGAGCGCTGGAGTGACTCAGAACTGTCAGATATTAGCCGTCAGGGGCAGATAGCGAGCGCTGGAGTGACTCAGAACTGTCAGAGATTAGCCGTCAGGGGCAGATAGCGAGCGCTGGAGTGACTCAGAACTGTCAGAGATTAGCCGTCAGGGGCAGATAGCGAGCGCTGGAGTGACTCCGAACTGTCAGAGATTAGCCGTCAGGGGCAGATCGCGAGCGCTGGAGTGACTCAGAAGTCAGAGATTAGCCGTCAGGGGCAGATAGCGAGCGCTGGAGTGACTCAGAAGTCAGATATTAGCCGTCAGGGGCAGATAGCGAGCGCTGGAGTGACTCAGAACTGTCAGAGATTAGCCGTCAGGGGCAGATAGCGAGCGCTGGAGTGACTCAGAACTGTCTGAGATTAGCCGTCAGGGGCAGATGGCGAGCGCTGGAGTGACTCAGAAGTCAAGACACACCTGAGCCCAATCTTACAAAGTGCCGTGATCGCACTCAATCTTACAAAGTGCCTTAATCGCACTCAATCTTACCAAGTGCCGTGATCGCACTTAATCTTACAAAGTGCCGTGATCGCACTCAATCTTACAAAGTGCCGTGATCGCACTCAATCTTACGAAGTGCCTTAATCGCACTCAATCTTGCCAAGTGCCGTGATCGCACTCAATCTTACCAATTGCCGTGATCGCACTCAATCTTGCAAAGTGCCGTGATCGCACTCAATCTTACAAAGTGCCATGATTGCACTCAATCTTACAAAGTGCCGTGATCGCACTCAATCTTGCCAAGTGCCGTGATCGCACTCAATCTTGCCAAGTGCCGTGATCGCACTCAATCTCACAAAGTGCCGTGATCGCACTCAATCTTACAAAGTGCCGTGATTGCACTCAATCTTACAAAGTGCCGTGATCGCACTCAATCTTACAAAGTGCCGTGATCGCACCCAATCTTACAAAGTGCCGTGATCGCACTCAATCTTACAAAGTGCCGTGATCGTACTCAATCTTATAAAGTGCCGTGATCGTACTCAATCTTACAAAGTGCCGTGATCGCACTCAATCTTGCCAAGTGCCGTGATCGCACTCAATCTTGCCAAATGCCGTGATCGCACTCAATCTTACAAAGTGCCGTGATAGCACTCAATCTTACAAAGTGCCGTGATCGCACTCAATCTTACAAAGTGCCGTGATCGCACTTAATCTTGCAAAGTGCCGTGATCGCACTCAATCTTACCAAGTGCCTTAATCGCACTCAATCTTACAAAGTGCCTTAATCGCACTCAATCTTGCCAAGTGCCGTGATCGCACTCAATCTTACCAATTGCCGTGATCGCACTCAATCTTGCAAAGTGCCGTGATCGCACTCAATCTTACAAAGTGCCGTGATCGTACTCAATCTTACAAAGTGCCGTGATCGCACTCAATCTTGCCAAGTGCCTTAATCGCACTCAATCTTACAAAGTACCGTGATCGCACTCAATCTTACAAAGTGCCGTGATCGCACTCAATCTTACAAAGTGCCTTAATCGCACTCAATCTTACAAAGTGCCGTGATCGCACTCAATCTTACAAAGTGCCGTGATCGCACTCAATCTTACAAAGTGCCGTGATCGCACTCAATCTTACAAAGTGCCGTGATCGTACTCAATCTTACAAAGTGCCGTGATCGCACTCAATCTTACAAAGTGCCGTGATCGCACTCAATCTTACAAAGTGCCTTAATCGCACTCAATCTTACCAAGTCCCGTGATCGCACTCAATCTTACAAAGTGCCTTAATCGCACTCAATCTTGCCAAGTGCCGTGATCGCACTCAATCTTACCAATTGCCGTGATCGCACTCAATCTTGCAAAGTGCCGTGATCGCACTCAATCTTACAAAGTGCCATGATTGCACTCAATCTTACAAAGTGCCGTGATCGCACTCAATCTTGCCAAGTGCCGTGATCGCACTCAATCTCACAAAGTGCCGTGATCACACTCAATCTTACAAAGTGCCGTGATCGCACTCAATCTTACAAAGTGCCGTGATCGCACTCAATCTTACAAAGTGCCGTGATCGCACCCAATCTTACAAAGTGCCGTGATCGCACTCAATCTTACAAAGTGCCGTGATCGTACTCAATCTTATAAAGTGCCGTGATCGTACTCAATCTTACAAAGTGCCGTGATCGCACTCAATCTTGCCAAGTGCCGTGATCGCACTCAATCTTGCCAAATGCCGTGATCGCACTCAATCTTACAAAGTGCCGTGATAGCACTCAATCTTACAAAGTGCCGTGATCGCACTCAATCTTACAAAGTGCCGTGATCGCACTTAATCTTACAAAGTGCCGTGATCGCACTCAATCTTACCAAGTGCCGTGATCGCACTCAATCTTGCCAAGTGCCTTAATCGCACTCAATCTTACAAAGTACCGTGATCGCACTCAATCTTACAAAGTGCCGTGATCGCACTCAATCTTACAAAGTGCCGTGATCGCACTCAATCTTACAAAGTGCCTTAATCGCACTCAATCTTACCAAGTCCCGTGATCGCACTCAATCTTACAAAGTGCCGTGATCGCACTCAATCTTACAAAGTGCCGTGATCGCACTTAATCTTACAAAGTGCCGTGATCGCACTCAATCTTACCAAGTGCCTTAATCGCACTCAATCTTACAAAGTGCCTTAATCGCACTCAATCTTGCCAAGTGCCGTGATCGCACTCAATCTTACCAATTGCCGTGATCGTACTCAATTTTGCAAAGTGCCGTGATCGCACTCAATCTTACAAAGTGCCGTGATCGCACTCAATCTTACCAAGTGCCGTGATCGCACTCAATCTTACAAAGTGCCGTGATCGCACTCAATCTTGCCAAGTGCCTTAATCGCACTCAATCTTACAAAGTACCGTGATCGCACTCAATCTTACAAAGTGCCGTGATCGCACTCAATCTTACAAAGTGCCGTGATCGCACTCAATCTTACAAAGTGCCTTAATCGCACTCAATCTTACCAAGTCCCGTGATCGCACTCAATCTTACAAAGTGCCGTGATCGCACTCAATTTACCAATGGCGTAGTACGCCATTGGTACCTCCCACGTACCGTCACTGTCTCCCACGTACCGCCACTGTCCCAGCCTCTCACGTACCGTCACTGTCCCAGCCTCCCACGTACCGTCACTGTCCCAGCCTCCCACGTACCGTCACTGTCCCAGCCTCCCACGTACCGTCACTGTCCCAGCCTCCCACGTACCGTCACTGTACCAGCCTCCCACGTACCGTCACTGTCCCAGCCTCCCACGTACCGTCACTGTACCAGCCTCCCACGTACCGTCACCGTCCCAGCCTCCCACGTACCGTCCCTGTCCCAGCCTCCCACGTACCGTCACTGTCCCAGCCTCCCACGTACCGTCACTGTCTCCCACGTACCGTCACTGTCCCAGCCTCCCACGTACCGTCACTGTACCAGCCTCCCACGTACCGTCACCGTCCCAGCCTCCCACGTACCGTCTCTGTCCCAGCCTCCCACGTACCGTCACTGTCCCAGCCTCCCACGTACCGTCACTGTCTCCCACGTACCGTCACTGTCCCAGCCTCCCACGTACCGTCACTGTCCCAGCCTCCCACGTACCGTCACTGTCCCAGCCTCCCACGTACCGTCACTGTCTCCCACGTACCGTCACTGTCCCAGCTTCCCACGTACCGTCACTGTACCAGCCTCCCACGTACTATCACTGTACCAGCCTCCCACGTACCGTCACTGTACCAGCCTCCCACGTACCGTCACTGTCTCCCACGTACCGTCACTGTCCCAGCCTCCCACGTACCGTCACTGTCTCCCACGTACCGTCACTGTCCCAGCCTCCCACGTACCGTCACTGTCCCAGCCTCCCACGTACCGTCACTGTCTCCCACGTACCGTCACTGTCCCAGCCTCCCACGTACCGTCACTGTCTCCCACGTACCGTCACTGTCCCAGCCTCCCACGTACCGTCACTGTCTCCCACGTACCGTCACTGTCCCAGCCTCCCACGTACCGTCACTGTCTCCCACGTACCGTCACTGTCCCAGCCTCCCACGTACCGTCACTGTCTCCCACGTACCGTCACTGTCCCAGCCTCCCACGTACCGTCACTGTCCCAGCCTCCCACGTACCGTCACTGTACCAGCCTCCCACGTACCGTCACTGTCCCAGCCTCCCACGTACCGTCACTGTACCAGCCTCCCACGTACCGTCACTGTCCCAGCCTCCCACGTACCGTCACTGTCCCAGCCTCCCACGTACCGTCACTGTCTCCCACGTACCGTCACTGTCCCAGCCTCCCACGTACCGTCACTGTCCCAGCCTCCCACGTACCGTCACTGTCCCAGCCTCCCACGTACCGTCACTGTCTCCCACGTACCGTCACTGTCTCCCACGTACCGCCACTGTCCCAGCCTCCCACGTACCGTCACTGTCCCAGCCTCCCACGTACCGTCACTGTCTCCCACGTACCGTCACTGTCCCAGCTTCCCACGTACCGTCATTGTCTCCCACGTACCGTCACTGTCCCAGCCTCCCACGTACCGTCACTGTCCCAGCCTCCCACGTACCGTCACTGTCCCAGCCTCCCACGTACCGTCACTGTCTCCCACGTACCGTCACTGTCCCAGCCTCCCACGTACCGTCACTGTCTCCCACGTACCGTCACTGTCCCAGCCTCCCACGTACCGTCACTGTCTCCCACGTACCGTCACTGTCCCAGCTTCCCACGTACCGTCATTGTCTCCCACGTACCGTCACTGTCCCAGCCTCCCACGTACCGTCACTGTCCCAGCCTCCCACGTACCGTCACTGTCCCAGCCTCCCACGTACCGTCACTGTGCCAGCCTCCCACGTACCGTCACTGTCCCAGCCTCCCACGTACCGTCACTGTCCCAGCCTCCCACGTACCGTCCCAGCCTCCCACGTACCGTCACTGTCCCAGCCTCCCACGTACCGTCACTGTCCCAGCCTCCCACGTACCGTCACTGTCCCAGCCTCCCACGTACCGTCACTGTCCCAGCCTCCCACGTACCGTCACTGTCCCAGCCTCCCACGTACCGTCACTGTACCAGCCTCCCACGTACCGTCACTGTCCCAGTCTCCCACGTACCGTCACTGTCTCCCACGTACCGTCACTGTCCCAGCCTCCCACGTACCGTCACTGTCCCAGCCTCCCACGTACCGTCACTGTCCCAGCCTCCCACGTACCGCCACTGTCCCAGCCTCCCACGTACCGTCACTGTCCCAGCCTCCCACGTACCGTCCCAGCCTCCCACGTACCGTCACTGTCCCAGCCTCCCACGTACCGTCACTGTCTCCCACGTACCGTCACTGTCCCAGCCTCCCACGTACCGTCACTGTCTCCCACGTACCGTCCCTGTCCCAGCCTCCCACGTACCGTCACTGTCCCAGCCTCCCACGTACCGTCACTGTCTCCCACGTACCGTCCCTGTCCCAGCCTCCCACGTACCGTCCCTGTCCCAGCCTCCCACGTACCGTCACTGTCCCAGCCTCCCACGTACCGTCACTGTCCCAGCCTCCCACGTACCGTCACTGTCTCCCACGTACCGTCCCAGCCTCCCACGTACCGTCACTGTCCCAGCCTCCCACGTACCGTCACTGTCCCAGCCTCCCACGTACCGTCCCAGCCTCCCACGTACCGTCACTGTCCCAGCCTCCCACGTACCGTCACTGTCCCAGCCTCCCACGTACCGTCCCAGCCTCCCACGTGCCGTCACTGTCCCATCCTCCCACGTACCGCCACTGTCCCAGCCTCCCACGTACCGTCACTGTCCCAGCCTCCCACGTACTGTCACTGTCTCCCACGTACCGTCACTGTCCCAGCCTCCCACGTACCGTCACTGTCCCAGCCTCCCACGTACCGTCACTGTCCCAGCCTCCCACGTACCGTCACTGTCCCAGCCTCCCACGTACCGTCACTGTCTCCCACGTACCGTCACTGTCCCAGCCTCCCACGTACCGTCACTGTCCCAGCCTCCCACGTACCGTCACTGTCTCCCACGTACCGTCACTGTCCCAGCCTCCCACGTACCGTCACTGTCCCAGCCTCCCACGTACCGTCACTGTCCCAGCCTCCCACGTACCGTCACTGCCTCCCACGTACCGTCACTGTCCCAGCCTCCCACGTACCGTCACTGTCTCCCACGTACCGTCACTGTCCCAGCCTCCCACGTACCGTTACTGTCCCAGCCTCCCACGTACCGTCACTGTCCCAGCCTCCCACGTACCGTCACTGCCTCCCACGTACCGTCACTGTCCCAGCCTCCCACGTACCGCCACTGTCCCAGCCTCCCACGTACCGTCACTGTCCCAGCCTCCCACGTACCGTCACTGTCCCAGCCTCCCACGTACCGTCACTGTCCCAGCCTCCCACGTACCGTCACTGCCTCCCACGTACCGTCACTGTCCCAGCCTCCCACGTACCGTCACTGTCTCCCACGTACCGTCACTGCCTCCCACGTACCGTCACTGTCCCAGCCTCCCACGTACCGTCACTGTCCCAGCCTCCCACGTACCGTCACTGTCTCCCACGTACCGTCACTGTCCCAGCCTCCCACGTACCGTCACTGTCCCAGCCTCCCACGTACCGTCACTGTCTCCCACGTACCGTCACTGTCCCAGCCTCCCACGTACCGTCACTGTCCCAGCCTCCCACGTACCGTCACTGTCCCAGCCTCCCACGTACCGTCACTGCCTCCCACGTACCGTCACTGTCCCAGCCTCCCACGTACCGTCACTGTCCCAGCCTCCCACGTACCGTCACTGTCTCCCACGTACCGTCACTGTCCCAGCCTCCCACGTACCGTCACTGTCCCAGCCTCCCACGTACCGTCACTGTCCCAGCCTCCCACGTACCGTCACTGCCTCCCACGTACCGTCACTGTCCCAGCCTCCCACGTACCGTCACTGTCCCAGCCTCCCACGTACCGTCACTGTCTCCCACGTACCGTCACTGTCCCAGCCTCCCACGTACCGTCACTGTCCCAGCCTCCCACGTACCGTCACTGTCTCCCACGTACCGTCACTGTCTCCCACGTACCGTCACTGTCCCAGCCTCCCACGTACCGTCACTGTCCCAGCCTCCCACGTACCGTCACTGTCCCAGCCTCCCACGTACCGTCACTGTCTCCCACGTACCGCCACTGTCCCAGCCTCTCACGTACCATCACTGTCCCAGCCTCCCACGTACCGGCACTGTCCCAGCCTCCCACGTACCGTCACTGTCTCCCACGTACCGTCACTGTCTCCCACGTACCGTCACTGTCCCAGCCTCCCACGTACCGTCACTGTCCCAGCTTCCCACGTACCGTCACTGTCTCCCACGTACCGTCACTGTCCCAGCCTCCCACGTACCGTCACTGTCTCCCACGTACCGTCCCTGTCCCAGCCTCCCACGTACCGTCACTGTCCCAGCCTCCCACGTACCGTCACTGTCCCAGCCTCCCACGTACCGTCACTGTCCCAGCCTCCCACGTACCGCCACTGTCCCAGCCTCCCACGTACCGTCACTGTCCCAGCCTCCCACGTACCGTCACTGTCCCAGCCTCCCACGTACCGTCACTGTCCCAGCCTCCCACGTACCGTCACTGTCTCCCACGTACCGTCACTGTCCCAGCCTCCCACGTACCGTCACTGTCCCAGCCTCCCACGTACCGTCACTGTCCCAGCCTCCCACGTACCGTCACTGTCTCCCACGTACCGTCACTGTCCCAGCCTCCCACGTACCGTCACTGTCCCAGCCTCCCACGTACCGTCACTGTCTCCCACGTACCGTCACTGTCTCAGCCTCCCACGTACCGTCACTGTCCCAGCCTCCCACGTACCGTCACTGTCTCCCACGTACCGTCACTGTCCCAGCCTCCCACGTACCGTCACTGTCCCAGCCTCCCACGTACCGTCACTGTCCCAGCCTCCCACGTACCGTCACTGTCCCAGCCTCCCACGTACCGTCACTGTCCCAGCCTCCCACGTACCGTCACTGTCTCCCACGTACCGTCACTGTCTCAGCCTCCCACGTACCGTCACTGTCCCAGCCTCCCACGTACCGTCACTGTCCCAGCCTCCCACGTACCGTCACTGTCTCCCACGTACCGTCACTGTCCCAGCCTCCCACGTACCGTCACTGTCCCAGCCTCCCACGTACCGTCACTGTCCCAGCCTCCCACGTACCTTCACTGTCCCAGCCTCCCACGTACCGTCACTGCCTCCCACGTACCGTCACTGTCCCAGCCTCCCACGTACCGTCACTGTCCCAGCCTCCCACGTACCGTCACTGTCTCCCACGTACCGTCACTGTCCCAGCCTCCCACGTACCGTCACTGTCCCAGCCTCCCACGTACCGTCACTGTCTCCCACGTACCGTCACTGTCCCAGCCTCCCACGTACCGTCACTGTCCCAGCCTCCCACGTACCGTCACTGTACCAGCCTCCCACGTACCGCCACTGTCCCAGCCTCCCACGTACCGCCACTGTCCCAGCCTCCCACGTACCGTCACTGTCTCCCACGTACCGTCACTGTCCCAGCCTCCCACGTACCGTCACTGTCCCAGCCTCCCACGTACCGTCACTGTACCAGCCTCCCACGTACCGTCACTGTCCCAGCCTCCCACGTACCGTCACTGTACCAGCCTCCCACGTACCGCCACTGTCCCAGCCTCCCACGTACCGCCACTGTCCCAGCCTCCCACGTACCGCCACTGTCCCAGCCTCCCACGTACCGTCACTGTCCCAGCCTCCCACGTACCGTCACTGTCCCAGCCTCCCACGTACCGTCACTGTCCCAGCCTCCCACGTACCGTCACTGTCTCCCACGTACCGCCACTGTCCCAGCCTCCCACGTACCGCCACTGTCCCAGCCTCCCACGTACCGCCACTGTCCCAGCCTCCCACGTACCGTCACTGTCCCAGCCTCCCACGTACCGTCACTGTCCCAGCCTCCCACGTACCGTCACTGTCTCCCACGTACCGTCACTGTCCCAGCCTCCCACGTACCGTCACTGTCCCAGCCTCCCACGTACCGTCACTGTCCCAGCCTCCCACGTACCGTCACTGTCTCCCACGTACCGTCACTGTCCCAGCCTCCCACGTACCGTCACTGTCCCAGCCTCCCACGTACCGTCACTGTCCCAGCCTCCCACGTACCGTCCCAGCCTCCCACGTACCGTCACTGTCCCAGCCTCCCACGTACCGTCACTGTCCCAGCTTCCCACGTACCGTCACTGTCTCCCACGTACCGTCACTGTCCCAGCCTCCAACGTACCGTCACTGTCTCCCACGTACCGTCCCTGTCCCAGCCTCCCACGTACCGTCACTGTCCCAGCCTCCCACGTACCGTCACTGTCTCCCACGTACCGTCACTGTCCCAGCCTCCCACGTACCGTCACTGTCCCAGCCTCCCACGTACCGTCACTGTCCCAGCCTCCCACGTACCGTCACTGTCTCCCACGTACCGTCACTGTCCCAGCCTCCCACGTACCGTCACTGTCTCCCACGTACCGTCCCTGTCCCAGCCTCCCACGTACCGTCACTGTCCCAGCCTCCCACGTACCGTCACTGTCCCAGCCTCCCACGTACCGTCACTGTCTCCCACGTACCGTCACTGTCCCAGCCTCCCACGTACCGTCACTGTCCCAGCCTCCCACGTACCGTCACTGTCTCCCACGTACCGTCACTGTCTCAGCCTCCCACGTACCGTCACTGTCCCAGCCTCCCACGTACCGTCACTGTCTCCCACGTACCGTCACTGTCCCAGCCTCCCACGTACCGTCACTGTCCCAGCCTCCCACGTACCGTCACTGTCCCAGCCTCCCACGTACCGTCACTGTCCCAGCCTCCCACGTACCGTCACTGTCTCCCACGTACCGTCACTGTCTCAGCCTCCCACGTACCGTCACTGTCCCAGCCTCCCACGTACCGTCACTGTCCCAGCCTCCCACGTACCGTCACTGTCTCCCACGTACCGTCACTGTCCCAGCCTCCCACGTACCGTCACTGTCCCAGCCTCCCACGTACCGTCACTGTCCCAGCCTCCCACGTACCGTCACTGCCTCCCACGTACCGTCACTGTCCCAGCCTCCCACGTACCGTCACTGTCACAGCCTCCCACGTACCGTCACTGTCTCCCACGTACCGTCACTGTCCCAGCCTCCCACGTACCGTCACTGTCCCAGCCTCCCACGTACCGTCACTGTCTCCCACGTACCGTCACTGTCCCAGCCTCCCACGTACCGTCACTGTCCCAGCCTCCCACGTACCGTCACTGTACCAGCCTCCCACATACCGCCACTGTCCCAGCCTCCCACGTACCGCCACTGTCCCAGCCTCCCACGTACCGTCACTGTACCAGCCTCCCACGTACCGTCACTGTACCAGCCTCCCACGTACCGTCACTGTCCCAGCCTCCCACGTACCGTCACTGTACCAGCCTCCCACGTACCGCCACTGTCCCAGCCTCCCACGTACCGCCACTGTCCCAGCCTCTCACGTACCGTCACTGTCCCAGCCTCCCACGTACCGTCACTGTCCCAGCCTCCCACGTACCGTCACTGTACCAGCCTCCCACGTACCGTCACTGTCCCAGCCTCCCACGTACCGTCACTGTACCAGCCTCCCACGTACCGCCACTGTCCCAGCCTCCCACGTACCGCCACTGTCCCAGCCTCCCACGTACCGCCACTGTCCCAGCCTCCCACGTACCGCCACTGTCCCAGCCTCCCACGTACCGCCACTGTCCCAGCCTCCCACGTACCGTCACTGTCCCAGCCTCCCACGTACCGTCACTGTCCCAGCCTCCCACGTACCGTCACTGTCTCCCACGTACCGTCACTGTCCCAGCCTCCCACGTACCGTCACTGTCCCAGCCTCCCACGTACCGTCACTGTCCCAGCCTCCCACGTACCGCCACTGTCCCAGCCTCCCACGTACCGTCACTGTCTCCCACGTACCGTCCCTGTCCCAGCCTCCCACGTACCGTCACTGTCCCAGCCTCCCACGTACCGTCACTGTCCCAGCCTCCCACGTACCGTCACTGTCCCAGCCTCCCACGTACCGTCACTGTCTCCCACGTACCGTCACTGTCCCAGCCTCCCACGTACCGTCACTGTCCCAGCCTCCCACGTACCGTCACTGTCCCAGCCTCCCACGTACCGTCACTGTCCCAGTCTCCCACGTACCGTCACTGTCTCCCACGCACCGTCACTGTCCCAGCCTCCCACGTACCGCCACTGTCCCAGCCTCCCACGTACCGTCACTGTCCCAGCCTCCCACGTACCGTCACTGTCCCAGTCTCCCACGTACCGTCACTGTCTCCCACGTACCGTCACTGTCCCAGCCTCCCACGTACCGCCACTGTCCCAGCCTCCCACGTACCGTCACTGTCCCAGCCTCCCACGTACCGTCACTGTCCCAGTCTCCCACGTACCGTCACTGTCTCCCACGTACCGTCACTGTCCCAGCCTCCCACGTACCGTCACTGTCCCAGCCTCCCACGTACCGTCACTGTCCCAGCCTCCCACGTACCGTCCCTGTCCCAGCCTCCCACGTACCGTCACTGTCCCAGCCTCCCACGTACCGTCACTGTCCCAGCCTCCCACGTACCGTCACTGTCCCAGCCTCCCACGTACCGCCACTGTCCCAGCCTCCCACGTACCGTCACTGTCCCAGCCTCCCACGTACCGTCACTGTCCCAGTCTCCCACGTACCGTCACTGCCTCCCACGTACCGTCACTGTCCCAGTCTCCCACGTACCGTCACTGTCCCAGCCTCCCACGTACCGCCACTGTCCCAGCCTCCCACGTACCGTCCCAGCCTCCCACGTACCGTCACTGTCCCAGCCTCCCACGTACCGTCACTGTCCCAGCTTCCCACGTACCGTCCCAGCCTCCCACGTACCGTCACTGTCCCAGCCTCCCACGTACCGTCACTGTCCCAGCTTCCCACGTACCGTCCCAGCCTCCCACGTACCGTCACTGTCCCAGCCTCCCACGTACCGTCACTGTACCAGCCTCCCACGTACCGCCACTGTCCCAGCCTCCCACGTACCGTCCCAGCCTCCCACGTACCGTCACTGTCCCAGCCTCCCACGTACCGTCACTGTCCCAGCTTCCCACGTACCGTCACTGTCTCCCACGTACCGTCACTGTCCCAGCCTCCCACGTACCGTCACTGTCTCCCACGTACCGTCCCTGTCCCAGCCTCCCACGTACCGTCACTGTCCCAGCCTCCCACGTACCGTCACTGTCTCCCACGTACCGTCACTGTCCCAGCCTCCCACGTACCGTCATTGTCTCCCACGTACCGTCACTGTCCCAGCCTCCCACGTACCGTCACTGTCCCAGCCTCCCACGTACCGTCACTGTCCCAGCCTCCCACGTACCGTCACTGTCCCAGTCTCCCACGTACCGTCACTGTCCCAGCCTCCCACGTACCGCCACTGTCCCAGCCTCCCACGTACCGTCCCAGCCTCCCACGTACCGTCACTGTCCCAGCCTCCCACGTACCGTCACTGTCCCAGCTTCCCACGTACCGTCACTGTCTCCCACGTACCGTCACTGTCCCAGCCTCCCACGTACCGTCACTGTCTCCCACGTACCGTCCCTGTCCCAGCCTCCCACGTACCGTTACTGTCCCAGCCTCCCACGTACCGTCACTGTCTCCCACGTACCGTCACTGTCCCAGCCTCCCACGTACCGTCACTGTCCCAGCCTCCCACGTACCGTCACTGTCCCAGCCTCCCACGTACCGTCACTGTCTCCCACGTACCGTCACTGTCCCAGCCTCCCACGTACCGTCACTGTCTCCCACGTACCGTCCCTGTCCCAGCCTCCCACGTACCGTCACTGTCCCAGCCTCCCACGTACCGTCACTGTCCCAGCCTCCCACGTACCGTCACTGTCTCCCACGTACCGTCACTGTCCCAGCCTCCCACGTACCGTCACTGTCCCAGCCTCCCACGTACCGTCACTGTCCCAGCCTCCCACGTACCGTCACTGTCCCAGCTTCCCACGTACCGTCACTGCCTCCCACGTACCGTCACTGTACCAGCCTCCCACGTACCGTCACTGTCTCCCACGTACCGCCACTGTCCCAGCCTCCCACGTACCGTCACTGTCCCAGCCTCCCACGTACCGTCACTGTCCCAGCCTCCCACGTACCGTCACTGTCCCAGCCTCCCACGTACCGTCACTGTCCCAGCCTCCCACGTACCGTCACCGTCCCAGCCTCCCACGTACCGTCACTGTCCCAGCCTCCCACGTACCGCCACTGTCCCAGCCTCCCACGTACCGTCACTGTCCCAGCCTCCCACGTACCGTCACTGTCTCCCACGTACCGTCACTATCCCAGCCTCCCACGTACCGTCACTGTCCCAGCCTCCCACGTACCGTCACTGTCCCAGCCTCCCACGTACCGTCACTGTCCCAGCCTCCCACGTACCGCCACTGTCCCAGCCTCCCACGTACCGTCACTGTCCCAGCCTCCCACGTACCGTCACTGTCTCCCACGTACCGTCACTGTCCCAGCCTCCCACGTACCGTCACTGTCCCAGCTTCCCACGTACCGTCACTGTCTCCCACGTACCGTCACTGTCCCAGCCTCCCACGTACCGTCATTGTCTCCCACGTACCGTACTGTCTCCCACGTACCGTCACTGCCCCAGCCTCCCACGTACCGTCATTGTCTCCCACGTACCGTACTGTCTCTCACGTACCGTCACTGTCTCCCACGTACCGTCACTGTCTTCCACGTACCGTCACAGCCTCCCACGTACTGTCCCAGCCTCTCACGTACCGTCACTTCCTCCCACGTGCCGTCACTGTCTCCCACGTACCGTCACTGTCTCCCACGTACCGTCACTGCCTCCCACGTACCGTCACTGCCTCCCACGTATCGTCACTGTCCCAGCCTCCCACGTACCGTCACTGACTCCCACGTACCGTCACTGTCCCAGCCTCCTACGTACCGTCACTGCCTCCCACGTGCCGTCACTGTCTCCCACGTACCGTCACTGCCTGCCACGTACCGTCACTGCCTCCCACGTACCGTCCCTGCCTCCCACGTACCGTCACTGCCCCAGCCTGACACGACGTACGAGGCAGCCTCGGCGTCTAAGGTGTTGCTGGCGGTCTCTGTGACCTCGGGGATGACCAGCGCAGGTGCCAGCACCCCGGGCAGACACACGGGAGAGATGTTCTCTGTGACGGAAAACGGCGGCGAGTTGCCTTGTTAGAACCCGGTACCGTTACCGGCCTCCTGCCGGGCGGAATTAAGAGGAAACTGCACAGTACACACTGATTCACAATGGACAGTGGTTACTCGAGAATTGCCTCGTTTACATACATTGCATATTCCATCCTACAATTAATCAAATTTGTCCTTGATTGACACTAATAAATACTTGCATTGCGTGCATTTTCTTTCGTATATACCTACGCTAAACTAATGATGTATGCTATCAGCGTTTTATATTGTTTGAAGCCAAAATGCATAGCGACAGCCGACAAGGCTCGATTTCGGCGAAGTAACCGGCACAACATTTAAAGCAGAAGTGGTCCAATGAGCTAATAATGTATGTGTAGGTAGGTAATAATTTAGTGGTTGCGTCCTCGTGAAGGATCCGCCGGGCATGAGATGTACCCGGCGGTTACTAAGGCAACGTGCTGAGTGGCGGCAATTGTCAGCTGGCTTCCGGCGCCGCGCCGCGTGGCGGGACAGTTTGGTCTGGGCCGAGGACACGCGGGGATGTGGTCCGTGGCATCGGGAGCTGGTTCAGGAGTGTGACTTGTGCAAGGGTGACCGTGGATACGGAGTGTGAATAGAGCACGAACACTTGTGAGATGGAGTCTTCTTACATATGTATGCAGTCCAGGGACTGCCGGCAGGGGTGGTAAAAATAGACAAAAATAATAATAAAAATAGTTCTCCGACCAAATCGGAAGTTGGAAAATGATTCTCCAGCAACACTAATGCAATATCGCTAGTTGAAACCATATTTATATTCATACTCTGAAATATTGGTCACATGCAAAAATAAAGTTTCAGAAACTCAGATAAGCTACTCTAGCTGATGCAAGATTAAAGACATTGTCAAGTTTTTGGTGTCTATAGAAGAAGAGAGTATAGACAGGTCCTAAGCAATATTTGTCATTTAATGTTAATATTTTTGTTAATTTATGACTGACAGAAAAGTAGCATTAATACCAAAGCTATGACGTCACCAAAAACGATACATAATCAAACTTGACCTAACATTTACAGCAATTAACCAATTAGCAGGGACCCACGTTTAGAACGCGCCGCTCGCATTCGCTCGCTGCACTGCAGAACCTACCAGGGGCTGTCGCCCCATCCCCCCCCGACCATCTCGTAGACAGCATGGGTGGAGCTTTTCAGAGCAGGTTGGTGGGTCAAAATATCATATTGGGTGGTTGCTGTGCATGGCTGAGGTGACAAATTAACAGTTTAACATTAGGAAACCTTCAAATCTGGCAAAAGTTGGTGGGGCAGAACATACAAATGGTGGGCCAAAATCAAAGTTGGTGGGGCAGTCGCCCCACCAACTTTGGGGGGGGGGGGGGTGGGATTACTGAACCAAAGGTCAAATACAAGCAGTTTTTAATTTAATCAGACTTTTTACGTGTAGGGTAGACAGCATTAACACCAGACAAATCATAATGTCATACTTTTCATGTCCGTGAAGTTAGCGTCATCGTCATCACAACCTCGGCGTCAACAACTTTTTATTTTCCCCAAACTTCGTGTATAGGTCATCAGACCATGCTGATTCCAAAAATAAAGTCCATTTTGCGATACCGATTGACTTTCTAGGTCAAATTTGAGGTAAAACGAAGGGAAACGCGATGGAGCCCGATTGACTTTCTAGGTCAAATTTGAGGTAAAACGAAGGGAAACGCGATGGAGCCTAAAATTACTGTCCGATTTGCTTTACAATGGTCATACGATTCCTTGCGTCAAAATATAGCCTGAGCGAAACTTTCAGGTCCTAACCTTAAAGATCAAATTCAGGTCAAAGGACGGGGAACAGCGTTCACGTTTGAGAAAATCAACTGTTAACGCTGTTCGCCGTTTGACCTGAAATTTGACCTTAAAAGTGAGGACCTGAAAGTGTCGCTCACGCTTGATTTTGACCCAAGAAATCGTTTGAGACCATTTTAAAGCGAATCGGACGGTAACTAGGCTCCAGCGCGTTCCCCTTCGTTTTACCTCAAATTGGACATAGAAGGTCAATCGTTATCGCAAAATGGACCTGATTTTTGGAATCGGCATGGTCTGATTGACCTATGCACGAAGTTTGGGGAAAACCAACCGTTAACGCTGGTCCCTGTCCTTTGACCTGAAATTTGACCTTTAAGGTCAGGACCTGAAAGTCTCGCTCACGCTAGATTTTGACCCAAGCAATCGTTTGAGACCATTTTAAAGCAAATAAGACGATAACTTTAGGCTCCAGCGCGTTCCCCTTCGCTTGACCTCAAATTTGACCTAGGTCAATCGCTATCGCAAAATGGACTTGATTTTTGGAATCAGCATGGTATGATTGACCTATACACGAAGTTTGGGGAAAATAAGAAGTTGGCGCTGGGGTTGTGTGATGACGATGACGCTAACTTCACGGACATCTTGGTTACCTGTATAGCTGACGTTTCCGTTCAGCTCTATGATGGCCAAGTGTTACCTGTATAGCTGACGTTTCCGTCCAGCTCTATGATGGCCAAGTGTTACCTGTATAGCTGACGTTTTCGTTCAGCTCTATGATGGCCAAGTGTTATCTGTATAGCTGACGTTTTCGTTCAGCTCTATGATGGCCAAGTGTTACCTGTATAACTGACGTTTCCGTCCAGCTCTATGATGGCCAAGTGTTACCTGTATAGCTGACGTTTCCGTCCAGCTCTATGATGGCCAAGTGTACCTGTATAGCTGACGTTTCCGTTCAGCTCTATGATGGCCAAGTGTTACCTGTATAGCTGACGTTTCCGTTCAGCTCTATGATGGCCAAGTGTTACCTGTATAGCTGACGTTTCCGTCCAGCTCTATGATGGCCAAGTGTTACCTGTATAGCTGACGTTTCCGTCGAGCTCTATGATGGCCAAGTGTTACCTGTATAGCTGACGTTTCCGTTCAGCTCTATGATGGCGATGTCGTTGGTGTATTTGGGCCGTCCGGTGTAGTTTTCGTGGACGATGATGCGGTGCGGTATGGCGTCCACCACGGGCCCGTCGTTGTCGTTGAACAGATCGTGCTCCCCTAGACGGACCTTCCTCCTGAGCACATACACCCGAGTGGCGGCGTTGCATAAGACGAATGCGTATTAAGTTATTATAAATGGGTCCAGACATGGCAGGTTGAAACGAAGCCGGATGTAGCTAATATAATCGGTAGTGACATCAGACGAAGGGCATGGTGCGCATACACATTAAACCGTCTCTGGACGTGGCAGACATTAACGTTTCTCTGACATAGTATGCATTAATGCTGTGACAGCAGGGAAACATTCGTGATTCTCTGACATAGCAGACATCAATGGCTCTCATAGACACTAGATAGTATCGGCTTCCAGCCCCCGGGCAGCGGACGTTAACGTGCTCTGACATAGACAGGCGCGGATCCAGGGGGCGCTATGGCACCCCCCCCCCCCCCCCTGCGCCCGGGTCGCGCCATGTCGCGCCCGTAGGGCCAACTTTTTGTATGTCGCGCCCCCCCCCCCCCTGACCAAAATCCTGGATCCGCGCCAGATAGACATTACAGGCTCTGGCGGCTTACGCCAACGGTTCAGGGCGAGGAGAAGTTGGTCCCCGACATAGCTCGCATAAAGAAATCCCATACTTGACGCATGTCAGCTAGTCTATAGCTATCCTGTCGGGTTAACATGGTCCGTGTATCACTCACAGGTCATTGACGACGTTCCTGTCGGGTTAGCCTGGTCCGTGTATCACTCACAGGTTAGTGACGACGTTCCTGTCGGGTTAGCCTGGTCCGTGTATCACTCACAGGTCAGTGACGACGTTCCTGTCGGGTTAGCCTGGTCCGTGTATCACTCACAGGTCAGTGACGACGTTCCTGTCGGGTTAGCCTGGTCCGTGTATCACTCAAAGGTCAGTGACGACGTTCCTGTCGGGTTAGCCTGGTCCGTGTATCACTCACAGGTCAGTGACGACGTTCCTGTCGGGTTAGCCTGGTCCGTGTATCACTCACAGGTCAGTGACGACGTTCCTGTCGGGTTAGCCTGGTCCGTGTATCACAGGTCAGTGACGACGTTCCTGTCGGGTTAGCCTGGTCCGTGTATCACAGGTCAGTGACGACGTTCCTGTCAGGTTAGCCTGGTCCGTGTATCACTCACAGGTCAGTGACGACGTGCATGCCTGTCGGGTTAGCCTGGTCCGTGTATCACTCACAGGTCATTGACGACGTTCCTGTCGGGTTAGCCTGGTCCGTGTATCACTCACAGGTCAGTGACGACGTCCCTGTCGGGTTAGCCTGGTCCGCGTATCACTCACAGGTCAGTGACGACGTCCCTGTCGGGTTAGCCTGGTCCGTGTATCACTCACAGGTCAGTGACGACGTTCCTGTCGGGTTAGCCTGGTCCGTGTATCACTCACAGGTCATTGACGACGTTCCTGTCGGGTTAGCCTGGTCCGTGTATCACTCACAGGTCAGTGACGACGTTCCTGTCGGGTTAGCCTGGTCCGTGTATCACAGGTCAGTGACGACGTTCCTGTCAGGTTAGCCTGGTCCGTGTATCACTCACAGGTCAGTGACGACGTGCATGCCTGTCGGGTTAGCCTGGTCCGTGTATCACTCACAGGTCATTGACGACGTTCCTGTCGGGTTAGCCTGGTCCGTGTATCACTCACAGGTCAGTGACGACGTCCCTGTCGGGTTAGCCTGGTCCGCGTATCACTCACAGGTCAGTGACGACGTTCCTGTCGGGTTAGCCTGGTCCGTGTATCACAGGTCAGTGACGACGTTCCTGTCGGGTTAGCCTGGTCCGTGTATCACTCACAGGTCAGTGACGACGTTCCTGTCGGGTTAGCCTGGTCCGTGTATCACTCACAGGTCATTGACGGCGTTCCTGTCGGGTTAGCCTGGTCCGTGTATCACTCACAGGTCAGTGACGACGTTCCTGTCGGGTTAACCTGGTCCGTGTATCACTCACAGGTCAGTGACGACGTTCCTGTCGGGTTAACCTGGTCCGTGTATCACTCACAGGTCAGTGACGACGTTCCTGTCGGGTTAGCCTGGTCCGTGTATCACTCACAGGTCAGTGACGACGTTCCTGTCGGGTTAGCCTGGTCCGTGTATCACTCACAGGTCAGTGACGACGTTCCTGTCGGGTTAGCCTGGTCCGCGTATCACTCACAGGTCAGTGACGACGTTCCTGTCGGGTTAGCCTGGTCCGTGTATCACAGGTCAGTGACGACGTTCCTGTCGGGTTAGCCTAGTCCGTGTATCACTCACAGGTCAGTGACGACGTTCCTGTCGGGTTAGCCTGGTCCGTGTATCACTCACAGGTCATTGACGGCGTTCCTGTCGGGTTAGCCTGGTCCGTGTATCACTCACAGGTCAGTGACGACGTTCCTGTCGGGTTAACCTGGTCCGTGTATCACTCACAGGTCAGTGACGACGTTCCTGTCGGGTTAACCTGGTCCGTGTATCACTCACAGGTCAGTGACGACGTTCCTGTCGGGTTAGCCTGGTCCGTGTATCACTCACAGGTCAGTGACGACGTTCCTGTCGGGTTAGCCTGGTCCGTGTATCACTCACAGGTCAGTGACGACGTTCCTGTCGGGTTAGCCTGGTCCGTGTATCACTCACAGGTCAGTGACGACGTTCCTGTCGGGTTAACCTGGTCCGTGTATCACTCACAGGTCAGTGACGACGTTCATGCCTGTCGGTGTCTCATCGGTAACACAGTGCGCTGCCGTCAGCACGTGATTCGGTCCGATGAGGGTAGCACCGCACGCCCAGAACACATCATCCGGCACCTGAGGATCTGCCGGCCACACGGGGTCAGGTCAGGTCACACGGGGTCAGGTGACACGGGGCAAGTCAGATGGTTTGTCGGTCATACGGGGTCAGGTCAGGTCACACGGGGTCAAGTCAGAGGGTATGTCGGTCACACGGGGTCAGGTAAGGGCACACGGGGGCAAGTCAGAGGGTATGTCGGTCACACGGGGTCAAGTCAGAGGGGTGTGTCGGTCATACGGGGTCAGGTCAGGTCACACGGGGTCAGGTGACACGGGGCAAGTCAGATGGTCTGTCGGTCATACGGGGTCAGGTAAGGGCACACGGGGGCAAGTCAGAGGGTATGTCGGTCACACGGGGTCAAGTCAGAGGGGTGTGTCGGTCATACGGGATCAGGTCAGGTCACACGGGGTCAAGTCAGAGGGTATGTCAGTCATACGGTGTCAGGTCAGGTCACACGGGGTCAAGTCAGAGGGTCTGTCGGTCATACGGGGTTAGGCCAGGGCGGTTACCAGGGTCAGGTCAGGGCAGTTACCAGGGTCAGGTCAGGGCAGTTGTCAGGGCAGGGCAGTTAACCCTATTCCCTGCGGGGCAGATTCTGGCTGCCCCCCGGTGGTTTTTCACTTGCCGCTTCTAAACCGTTAGGCCTAGCGTCCTGAAACGTTGTGACTTTTCCGAAAATTGAATGGCGCGTATTGTGTCGAAATTTTGAGAGAAAAAATCGGTCCAGCAGAGGCGGTTCCAGGCTCCTGTTTTTGGGAGGGTGTTACGAATGCGGTTTTGCGGCGCATACTTTCTTCGTGGTTTGCAGTGCAATAAATGCGTCAGAAACAATTGCATTGTAATATGCATCATATATACTGGGATTGTACATATTTGTGGGCAGAGGCGTACTCAGGATAAAAAAAATAGGAACGATACCCACCCTCAAATTAGGTCCAACTTCAGATTAGTAAGATGATAAAGGCGTTACGAGCATGGTGCCCCCCATGTTTTTTTCTGGATCCGCCTATGCGCAATATATCAAATTTAACCAATTACAGCATGTAATGCCCACATGTGACGTTCATGTCGTCCCAAACAATCACGAATAGCACATATTTTTTTGTTTCTAAAAAAATCCTCATTTTACATTCCCTGAATACGCCTATGATTTTCTTTTGTCTTTTGATATATTAAAGACCAGTACATTTGAAGCTCGAACACGTTTGGGGCATGCAAATCGGTCGAGCCACATGGCCGCAATGACCTTTCAAAAACACCCAAAATATTCTGATTTTTTGCCCCCTGGCCCCCTATTTTTGAACAAAACAAAAACTTCCGGGTCCAAAAAGAGAGATCTTGTCATGACGCATCGAATGGCGTTTTCCCCATCGAAATCGACCGAGCGGTTCTCGAGATCTCTGGGGGGGGGGGGGCAGAATCTGCCCCCCCCCGCAGGTTAACGTAATTCTGGCCGCCCGCAGGGAATAGGGTTAACAGGGTCAGGTCAGGGCAGTTACCAGGGTCAGGTCAGGGGTCTGCCATTCAGCAGACATAGCGCTGTCTTTCAGTTACCCATGTCTACTTCACTGCTCAGAGATCACTACAGCAGTTAGCAATGGGTATTAGGTAACAAAAATGCAACTATTAGCTCATTATATTTGGTTGATTTGACCTTGTCGGACTTGTTGAGCCTTTCTGTACCTACGATTTACCGGTCTTATCGTGGCATGGTATGGAGCATTGACGCGTTAGTGCTCTGGTACATCACGGTTATTGACATTGACAAAGCGTAGTCGGTTTTTGCAAGGCACTGGCAACTGTCAGGTGACAGGTGACAATGTGAGTTGACAGGTCAGGTGACAGGTGACCATAGGTGGGCACCGGTCCATTACTCCGTTACTCCGTTACTAACGAAGTTACTTTTTTTAGTAACGAAGTAACGGACTCGTTACATTTGTTTTACAGTAACGGACCGAGTAACGGACTCGTTACATTTGTTTTACAGTAACGGACCGAGTAACGGAAGTTACTTTTGTGGTCCGTTACTTCGTTACTTTTTACTCCGTTACTCCGTTACTCAGTTACTCCGTTACTCCGTTACTTTTTTTTCTATACTTGTTTCTCTTCACTCCCGGGTTTATTCGCACCAGTACATCAATGCCTTACACACGTAACAAATCGAATGTCATATGGCGTAACGATATAGGCGTAACCACCTTCCGAAAGTAGGTGGGGACGGAGGTCAGGCACGTAGCCAGGGGGGGGGGGGCGGTGGGTGCGCCCCCTCCCCCCCTTGGCTACGTAAAATTTGTTTTACAGTAACGGACCGAGTAACGGAAGTTACTTTTGTGGTCCGTTACTTCGTTACTTTTTACTCCGTTACTCCGTTACTCAGTTACTCCGTTATTCAGTTACTCCGTTACTCCGTTACTTTTTGTCTATACTTGTTTCTCTTCACTCCCGGGTTTATTCGCACCAGTACATCAATGCCTTACACACGTAACAAATCGAATGTCATATGGCGTAACGATATAGGCGTAACCACCTTCCGAAAGTAGGTGGGGACGGGGGTCAGGCACGTATCCAAGGGGGGGGGGCGGTGGGTGCGCCCCTGCGCCCCCCCCCCCCCCCCCCCCCCCCTGAGGCCAGGAGGATCCTTTTCGGCGTTCGCAGCGCGCCGAAAAGGGCCGACGAGACCGCGCGAAGCGCGGTATCATGGGCTCTTTACCACGCGAAGCGTGGTCTTTAGAGAGTTTGGACCCTGTTAAGAGTAACCCCTTGGACGTTCAAAAGAGCCCTGTGCGTTTCCACGTCAAAACCTCTAATGCAGAACCTCTAGCGTCAAAACTTCCAAGCCAAAACTTCCATAGGCAAAACTTGTATGCGTCAAAACTTCTAACAGTCAAAACTTCTAATGAAAAAACTTCACAGCGACCAAACTTCTAATGAAATAACTTCCAATGCCAAAACTTACAAGCGTCAAAACTTCCAATGCGAAAACTTCTAAGCGTCAAAACTTCTTAGCGTCAAAACTTCTAATGAAAAAACTTACAAGAGTCAAAACTTCCAATGCGAAAACTTCTAAGCGGTCCTAACCTTACCTAACCTTACCTATCCGAAGTTATTTCATTGGAAGTTTTGTCGCGAAGAAGTTTTTGCTTTGGAAGTTTTGACTAAAAACAACAAACGAAAAAACAATCGAAAGCTCTTGAAATATGCAATCGCCATGGTGTCAGCTCAGGTCAATAGTTTAGGCTCCAGAGGTGATCAAAGGTCAAAAAGGCTATTTATGGCAAAACAGTTTTTCGCAGATAACTGTTTGCCTACTAGAGATAAGGCAATAATGTTGACGTCATAGTGTTCGTCTCGCCAAGGCACTTCAAAATATATTAATGTTGACCAGTTTAGGTCAACTTAATTTTTTTTCCTCAGGTCAAGGTCAAGTGGTGACCACGGGCGTCGCCACGGATTTTTGAGTGGGAGGGGGGGGGGGGGACGAAGTGCCGAATGAACTATCAGTACGGTTCGCGACAATGTGAAGGAAAATCAGTTTTTACCTGATAGTTTTTACTTAGGAAAGCAATTTTTAGTTGTAACTACCAGCTTTATTTTCTTATATTTAAAACCATAACAGATGATGGATGAAAAACAATAACTTCTTCGGAAATCTGCATGGCATATTGTTCAAACGACGCTATATTCAATAGCCACTGCCAGACGATTCGCAAAAATGAGCCACTTTTTTAGCTATTAAGTATGCTTTACTTATGACATTTATTTTCCATGTTCGATGATAATATCATTCGATGCGTATTGATGAGACAAACACAATGGTGAAATTTGTTTTACTCTATAATGTTCCTATCAAAAGTAATTCCTTCAAAATATTTCGGCGATTTTTAGGAATCTTTCACATTTAATGGATTATCTTAACTTAACTATTGACCTAATATATATTCTGATGCAACTATATTGACAGACAATTCGATTATCTTTCGAACCCTTGTTTAGGCGCGTCGCTAACTCTTTTAGTTATCGAGATATACACGGTTTTAGCAAGGGCACTCATATATAGCCGAAATTTGACCTTCGGTGACCTCTGGTGATCTCATTATTGACTTGACCCCTAAAAAGACCGATATACTTTCGATAGAGCTTGTCTCGGGTTATCTAACAGTGTTTTTCACTTGTCGCTTCGTTGCGTGGTTTTAGAGATATGGGGGACCCCCCCCCCCGTGGTTGGTGCGAACCCCCGGCAGTGCTCGGGACGCGGGTTAAGGCATTCCGCGCCCATCTTCTGTTATCCACATCTCTCCATATGACCTAGGATCAGATAAATTATTGCAATACATCATTTACATACAATTATTGTTCTGTTCGTGAAACATAGTGTACAAATCTAAAATACAGCACGATTTGGGAGATAGCTGCCCATCATCGAAAAATCTGCGTGCCCCCCCCCCCCCCCAGTGAAAATCCCTTGCAGGAGGCCCTGCATATATGTCATACTAATTATAAAAAGTGGCAGCCACCTGTCCGTCTGTCCGTTCGGATGTCATCCGATTTCTTAATAACTCCGCGCACCTTGCAGGCAAAACCTACGATAGTGCGTTTACAATAACCTACGTAGTGCCTACGATAGTGCGACCCTACATCCCCACTAACATGCCACATTTCGCGTCGATCCATGATCACAGTAGACTGCAATACTAATTATTCTTAATATGCCTTGAATATCAGAACTTATATGCGCCACCCGGCTGCCACTGGACTGGCTTTTTGCTTTCGGGAGACACTGGCAGTGGTCATGGGGGTTAGGGTCAGGGTTTGATAGATATTTAGGAGGTCGGTGGTGCGATACAAGGCAACGTCATTGGCGTGTTTTTTCTATCTTCTTCATAAGCTCAGCGCATCTCACTGTTCTGCATGCTGGCCGACCCGGGCTGCCCGTAACTGTACTTGGAGGACGGATCGCCCCGGAACCGGTGACTGCGCCGCTGGCTCGTTGTGTGGGGTAGTCGTGTGTGGACGGCTGGCCGAGACGGATGCGGATGAAGTAACTCATGTACTTGGAGTAATGGATGAAGTAGTTATCCGAAGACTATCTCGGTTTGCAAACTTCGAACGCATTTGGGCAAAACTTTAACCAAATTGCTTGCATATTTTGTTTTATAAATTTAGTCCCAAGCTTTTGAATGGAAATATTTCCGAAGTCAGAACCCGGCATACACAGTTTGATTACCGAGCGGGGCGAGGTCTTCTGTCAACTAGGGGGACAAATATACGTATGACAGGCCCGACCGTAGCCATGATTTTCAGAAGCTTATTTATTTGCAGCTATTCGGTCGAAGTGATTGAAAACTTGCGCACAAAAACGTTCATGTCGTAAAACTATCTGCCGTTGTTTCCTTTCAGCAAGCACAGCACAAAGGGTGCTTAAACAACAAATAGGGCACATTAACACCATAATATGCCCATTTTTCTGCTACCGAAATTTCATTTAAATTCCTGTTCAAAATTTGCATTTAAATTCCTTCCCTCAAGAATTGTAAGAATATCGTCCTGATCCCTTCCATTCTTCCATTGCAATGATACTTTTTCCAAATGCTTTTATGATATTGAAACCTGCAATATTTCCGAACAAAGTATGGATTTATGTCTCCAAAACTGAGGAGACAATACCCCCTCCCGCCTGACGACTGGGGGACGGTGTCCTTCCCTTGGTGGAGACCCAAGATGGTCCTATGCTGCTTATTGGGAGACGTGTCTCGACGAGACAAACACATTGGTACCGGTTCACTTCTCTATCTTCATTCTGCCGGAATTGATATCACTTCGTTTTACAAAAGTAACGGAGTAACGGAGTAACTATAACTTCCGTTAAATTTTGTTAACGATGTAACGGAGTAACGAGAAACGAGTTACTTCTTTGGAGTAACGGAGTAACGAGTAACGAAGTTACATTTTGAAGTAACGGTGCCCACCTATGCATGTGACAGTGTGAGTTGACAGGTCAGGTGACAGGTGACAGTGTGAGTTGTTGTTTTGCATGGCCTGATACAATGAGAAACCTCTGCGGACCTGTGCGTCGTTTTGGTTATTGCGAGGAGCTGTGGTAACTTAACCAGTAAAACGCCCGGCTTAACCAGTAAATTGGGTCAGGAGCCGAGCGAGCGGTTTTCAAACGTTCTTTCTGAATGTGAAAGGCAGGGGCGTCGCTACCGGGGGGGGGGGGGGGTCGCTCTGGCCCCCAGATTAGCAGGATTTTAACATTAGCCCTATCAGGTCGCGGTGGGCCAACCACCTGACCGGCCACCACTCAAAATGTTGTGACGACGTTCCTGGTGAAAGGGCACTTAAGACTGCAGGGCTGCGGAGTCGACATCATTTTAGCAACTCCGACTCCGACTCCGACTCCGGCCTAAAAAAAATCGACTCCGACTCCGACTCCAACGCCGACTCTGGCCTATATCCGTACTCCAACCGCATACTAAGCAATATCTGCAATGCCATCTATTTTTTCCGTTTGTTTTTATTCTTAACAGTATGGAGAATAATGCTACGCCGCCCGAGCACGGGCGTGCCGGCCGCGCGTCCAGCCCAGTCGCGCTCGCCTGCAGGCGGCGGGATAAAAGGAAGATAAGAACGTGAGACCGGCACCACTGTGTAGTGTGTATGTCTCGCCGAGATGCGTCCGACATTGCGCAGCACGACATACCTGGTGCACCACATGACCGTAAATTACCTTGACCTGAGGTCAAATTTTGAATTTTACTTAAGTAATCTGGTCACCATGGTATGATTCGAATCTCATTGACGAAACTTGCGCGATGATATTAAAATGGGCGTCGTGTGACCGCAAGAGACGGTGCGTCCAAAGCCCCAATCATCATCAGATGACGTAAAAAATATTGCCCTATCTTCATCAGGCGCAAATCTACCGCTAGTTGAGTAAACTTTTCACTCGATTCATTTTCCGCTCATTTGTTTCTCTCGAAAGGGATGTAAAGTTAATGTCCCTAGGCCGGCGACTATTCTAGCGACCAAAGTAATCGCGAATTGCCAAAAAGTCGACTCCGACTCCGACTCCGGTCAAAACTGCCGTCTCCGACCGACTCCGACTCCGCAGCCCTGCAGTTAAGAGCCCTGCTTTGCGTTCAATAGGACATGTCAAATTGCTTACCGACTGAATTGGCTTACCGACTGAATTGGCTTACCGGCTGAATTGGCTTACCGACTGAATTGGCTTACCGACTGAATTGGCTACAAGTGGTGTTGCACTGTTGCTACGAAGACCGTGTTTTAAGGTGTCTTCATTTCCTGAGTCCGCTTTTGAAAGTAACAAATTTGTTTTGCATGGAGGCTCAGCTTGACCAGTGCTGTTGATGGCACGCGCTCGGTGTGGCGGCCCCGGTCGCTGTCCCTCACTGCCGCAGGCGGTCACGTGACCGGGCGGGTCAGCCGGGGCCGGCAGAGCGCGCAGCCGGTGAGTCGTGGCCGCAACCACCACACAGGGCAAGACAGGGTTGTGCGTCGGCGCGCACTGCTCCTAAACCCGATGACGCAGCATTTCAAAACTTGAATACTATATACTTTTACGACATGAACGGTTTTGAGTTCAGATTTTCAGTCACATATCGACCGAGTAGTTGCAAAGAAAGCTTCTGAAAACTATTACTACGGTCGTGTCCGGCCTCTCATTCGTAGATTCCCCCACCCCTAGTTGACGGAAGATCCGCTCGGTAATAATTTCAAGTAGTGATACAATTTCGCTCGCGGTACAAGCGTCAGATTGCGGATGTTAAAATGCCAGCTTTTGACGTATATAAGTTCTGTGATGTTGGGCACAGAGTGCGACGCTTGTAATGCACGGCATGTTACAGCTGAATGTTACAGCTACTCGACTGTGTTACCGTACTCAGAATACAGCAGGTCCGGTCCTGCCGCCGCACTGAATGTTACAGCTACTCGACTGTGTTACCGTACTCAGAATACAGCAGGTCCGGTCCTGCCGCCGCACTGAATGTTACAGCTACTCGACTGTGTTACCGTACTCAGAATACAGCAGGTCCGGTCCTGCCGCCGCACTGAATGTTACAGCTACTCGACTGTGTTACCGTACTCAGAATACAGCAGGTCCGGTCCTGCCGCCGCACTGAATGTTACAGCTACTCGACTGTGTTACCGTACTCAGAATACAGCAGGTCCGGTCCTGCCGCCGCACTGAATGTTACAGCTACTCGACTGTGTTACCGTACTCAGAATACAGCAGGTCCGGTCCTGCCGCCGCACTGCATGTTACAGCTACTCGACTGTGTTACCGTACTCAGAATACAGCAGGTCCGGTCCTGCCGCCGCACTGAATGTCACAGCTACTCGACTGTGTTACCGTACTCAGAATACAGCAGGTCCGGTCCTGCCGCCGCACTGCATGTTACAGCTACTCGACTGTGTTACCGTACTCAGAATACAGCAGGTCCGGTCCTGTCGCCGCACTGAATGTTACAGCTACTCGACTGTGTTACCGTACTCAGAATACAGCAGGTCCGGTCCTGCCGCCGCACTGCATGTTACAGCTACTCGACTGTGTTACCGTACTCAGAATACAGCAGGTTCGGTCCTGCCGCCGCACTGAATGTTACAGCTACTCGACTGTGTTACCGTACTCAGAATACAGCAGGTCCGGTCCTGCCGCCGCACTGAATGTTACAGCTACTCGACTGTGTTACCGTACTCAGAATACAGCAGGTCCGGTCCTGCCGCCGCACTGAATGTTACAGCTACTCGACTGTGTTACCGTACTCAGAATACAGCAGGTCCGGTCCTGCCGCCGCACTGAACGTTACAGCTACTCGACTGTGTTACCGTACTCAGAATACAGCAGGTCCGGTCCTGCCGCCGCACTGAATGTTACAGCTACTCGACTGTGTTACCGTACTCAGAATACAGCAGGTCCGGTCCTGCCGCCGCACTGAATGTTACAGCTACTCGACTGTGTTACCGTACTCAGAATACAGCAGGTCCGGTCCTGCCGCCGCACTGAATGTTACAGCTACTCGACTGTGTTACCGTACTCAGAATACAGCAGGTCCGGTCCTGCCGCCGCACTGAATGTTACAGCTACTCGACTGTGTTACCGTACTCAGAATACAGCAGGTCCGGTCCTGCCGCCGCACTGCATGTTACAGCTACTCGACTGTGTTACCGTACTCAGAATACAGCAGGTCCGGTCCTGCCGCCGCACTGAATGTTACAGCTACTCGACTGTGTTACCGTACTCAGAATACAGCAGGTGCGGTCCTGCCGCCGCACTGAATGTTACAGCTACTCGACTGTGTTACCGTACTCAGAATACAGCAGGTCCGGTCCTGCCGCCGCACTGAATGTTACAGCTACTCGACTGTGTTACCGTACTCAGAATACAGCAGGTCCGGTCCTGCCGCCGCACTGCATGTTACAGCTACTCGACTGTGTTACCGTACTCAGAATACAGCAGGTCCGGTCCTGCCGCCGCACTGAATGTTACAGCTACTCGACTGTGTTACCGTACTCAGAATACAGCAGGTCCGGTCCTGCCGCCGCACTGAATGTTACAGCTACTCGACTGTGTTACCGTACTCAGAATACAGCAGGTCCGGTCCTGCCGCCGCACTGAATGTTACAGCTACTCGACTGTGTTACCGTACTCAGAATACAGCAGGTCCGGTCCTGCCGCCGCACTGAATGTTACAGCTACTCGACTGTGTTACCGTACTCAGAATACAGCAGGTCCGGTCCTGCCGCCGCACTGAATGTTACAGCTACTCGACTGTGTTACCGTACTCAGAATACAGCAGGTCCGGTCCTGCCGCCGCACTGCATGTTACAGCTACTCGACTGTGTTACCGTACTCAGAATACAGCAGGTCCGGTCCTGCCGCCGCACTGAATGTTACAGCTACTCGACTGTGTTACCGTACTCAGATTACAGCAGGTCCGGTCCTGCCGCCGCACTGAATGTTACAGCTACTCGACTGTGTTACCGTACTCAGAATACAGCAGGTCCGGTCCTGCCGCCGCACTGCATGTTACAGCTACTCGACTGTGTTACCGTACTCAGAATACAGCAGGTCCGGTCCTGCCGCCGCACTGAATGTTACAGCTACTCGACTGTGTTACCGTACTCAGATTACAGCAGGTCCGGTCCTGCCGCCGCACTGAATGTTACAGCTACTCGACTGTGTTATCGTACTCAGAATACAGCAGGTCCGGTCCTGCCGCCGCACTGCATGTTACAGCTACTCGACTGTGTTACCGTACTCAGAATACAGCAGGTCCGGTCCTGCCGCCGCACTGAATGTTACAGCTACTCGACTGTGTTACCGTACTCAGAATACAGCAGGTCCGGTCCTGCCGCCGCACTGAATGTTACAGCTACTCGACTGTGTTACCGTACTCAGAATACAGCAGGTCCGGTCCTGCCGCCGCACTGAATGTTACAGCTACTCGACTGTGTTACCGTACTCAGAATACAGCAGGTCCGGTCCTGCCGCCGCACTGAATGTTGCAGCTACTCGACTGTGTTACCGTACTCAGAATACAGCAGGTCCGGTCCTGCCGCCGCACTGAATGGTACAGCTACTCGACTGTGTTACCGTACTCAGAATACAGCAGGTCCGGTCCTTCCGCCGCACTGAATGTTACAGCTACTCGACTGTGTTACCGTACTCAGAATACAGCAGGTCCGGTCCTGCCGCCGCACTGAATGTTACAGCTACTCGACTGTGTTACCGTACTCAGAATACAGCAGGTCCGGTCCTGCCGCCGCACTGAATGTTACAGCTACTCGACTGTGTTACCGTACTCAGAATACAGCAGGTCCGGTCCTGCCGCCGCACTGAATGTTACAGCTACTCGACTGTGTTACCGTACTCAGAATACAGCAGGTCCGGTCCTGCCGCCGCACTGAATGTTACAGCTACTCGACTGTGTTACCGTACTCAGAATACAGCAGGTCCGGTCCTGCCGCCGCACTGAATGTTACAGCTACTCGACTGTGTTACCGTACTCAGAATACAGCAGGTCCGGTCCTGCCGCCGCACTGAATGTTACAGCTACTCGACTGTGTTACCGTACTCAGAATACAGCAGGTCCGGTCCTGCCGCCGCACTGAATGTTACAGCTACTCGACTGTGTTACCGTACTCAGAATACAGCAGGTCCGGTCCTGCCGCCGCACTGCATGTTACAGCTACTCGACTGTGTTACCGTACTCAGAATACAGCAGGTCCGGTCCTGCCGCCGCACTGAATGTTACAGCTACTCGACTGTGTTACCGTACTCAGAATACAGCAGGTCCGGTCCTGCCGCCGCACTGCATGTTACAGCTACTCGACTGTGTTACCGTACTCAGAATACAGCAGGTCCGGTCCTGCCGCCGCACTGAATGTTACAGCTACTCGACTGTGTTACCGTACTCAGAATACAGCAGGTCCGGTCCTGCCGCCGCACTGAATGTTACAGCTACTCGACTGTGTTACCGTACTCAGAATACAGCAGGTCCGGTCCTGCCGCCGCACTGAATGTTACAGCTACTCGACTGTGTTACCGTACTCAGAATACAGCAGGTCCGGTCCTGCCGCCGCACTGAATGTTACAGCTACTCGACTGTGTTACCGTACTCAGAATACAGCAGGTCCGGTCCTGCCGCCGCACTGAATGTTACAGCTACTCGACTGTGTTACCGAACTCAGAATACAGCAGGTCCGGTCCTGCCGCCGCACTGAATGTTACAGCTACTCGACTGTGTTACCGTACTCAGAATACAGCAGGTCCGGTCCTGCCGCCGCACTGAATGTTACAGCTACTCGACTGTGTTACCGTACTCAGAATACAGCAGGTCCGGTCCTGCCGCCGCACTGAATGTTACAGCTACTCGACTGTGTTACCGTACTCAGAATACAGCAGGTCCGGTCCTGCCGCCGCACTGAATGTTACAGCTACTCGACTGTGTTACCGTACTCAGAATACAGCAGGTCCGGTCCTGCCGCCGCACTGAATGTTACAGCTACTCGACTGTGTTACCGTACTTAGAATACAGCAGGTCCGGTCCTGCCGCCGCACTGAATGTTACAGCTACTCGACTGTGTTACCGTACTCAGAATACAGCAGGTCCGGTCCTGCCGCCGCACTGAATGTTACAGCTACTCGACTGTGTTACCGTACTCAGAATACAGCAGGTCCGGTCCTGCCGCCGCACTGAATGTTACAACTACTCGACTGTGTTACCGTACTCAGAATACAGCAGGTCCGGCTTTTCTGCTGACGTAAGCTGTGACCTGTGTAAGCTGCTGTAAGCGTAAACTCTTGTAAACTGACGGGATTTTAGTCCGAAACTTATTAGTGCTGGTCATTCTCAGCTGCGCCTGCGCCAGCCAGGTGGCTGCGTGCGTAACTATAATTCCCATCGAGGGATTGCCAGAAACCACACGTCTGTTCTGCTTCGCGGAATTGGTATTCTGACAAAGGTAAACGTACCAATAGCCACACACCCAACTAACGACTGAAGCCGTTCGACCGTGACCTGCCAGGGCCCTGGCCAGCCACGGTCAATTTGCCTCAGGCAACGTTTGAGCCGTTACCATGGCAACCACCGCGACTCAACTAATCCAACATCTCTCGCGATAGCCTTGGGTGGCCCGCACTCAACCTATAAGACGACACGGCCTCGCCGCATGCGTGAGCCGCACCGGCCGACCGGTAAACGCTAACTGCAAACTGACATCTCACAGAGAAGCAAACAGAAGCAAAAACAATCCCTTTGCAACACTTTGGCATGATGTTTTTGTCGCAAATCATGGCAAAAACTTGGCGACGAATGGCGGCGATTTTTTTTGTTGCAGGATTACATGCAAATGAGGATATACAATAAAATGAGTCAGCATTGTAAGCGATATTGCAAGTATTTCTAACATGTTTAAACGTTAACCTCGAAGTTCGATTAAAGGTGTATATGTAAGCTGAAAGACCAACGTTTACGTTGGTATGCTTAGTTTTACGATAAGATACATTATGCGCATAATGAATGATTAAGTTAAGGTAGTTCACTCGGCTACTCCAAGTGCGCACGCTGCTTGGGCGACGTTGCCTGACTTTGAGGTATTTTTTTTCTTCCACATAGCAATAGTTGAACGAGAAAAAAAATGCTACCACTCGATGCGCCGGCCAATTTGGCACACAGGTCCGTCTCTATCGTCCTCAAAATTGAGGTTTCACTTTTGAATTAAGAGGCATTTTGAAAGCGATTCGTCCCATAGTGCACTGCACTGGGTCGGTTGAAGTCACGTGACACGTCGCTCAGTGACTGCTCCCCAGGTCAGGGAATATGTCATGCTACTTATTGATAGCTGTGTATCACATCACACGGTGTCGTATATGTGTATCACATCACACTATGTCGTATCTGTGTATCACATCACACTATGCCGTATCTGTGTATCACATCACACGGTGACGTATATGTGTATCACATCACACGGTGTCGTATATGTGTATCACATCACACGATGTCGTATCTGTGTATCACATCACACGGTGACGTATATGTGTATCACATCACACGGTGTCGTATATGTGTATCACATCACACGATGTCGTATCTGTGTATCACATCACACGATGTCGTATCTGTGTGATATCTGTGTATCACATCACACGATGTCGTTCCGGTGCCTCGCTAACCAGGTGATTCTTCGATCTGACCAATTTGATGTAATAATATAATAATAATCGATATAATAATGAATAATAATGTTCACAATTAATTTGATTGTTGATAACGGTCAAGGCGCACTATTAACACCACTGGACACATACAGAAGCCATAGCCTCTCAATGATGCTCTACTAGGATCAGTATCAACACTACTGGACACATGCAGAAGCCATAGCCTCTCAATGATGCTCTACTAGGATCAGTATCAACACTACTGGACACATGCAGAAGCCATAGCCTCTCAATGATGCTCTACTAGGATCAGTATCAACACTACTGGACACATGCAGAAGCCATAGCCTCTCAATGATGCTCTACTAGGATCAGTATCAATATCACTGGACACATGCACACATAGCCGCGTACGTACCGGGTCCGTAGCCGAGCACTGCGACCCAGGGCCAGCTGTGAGGTGTCACCTCGGAGCCGCCGAAGATGCGCATACGCAGTGGTCCGTAGCCGCAG
>JAXIVJ010000267.1:129419-211919 GCA_036785665.1 Chirona hameri | reverse complement strand
AATGTTTCACCTTTGTATTGGTTTTGAACTGAGATAGCCATTATCTTTGGCCGTTATTGAAATGAGAAAAAAAATACTAAGGTCACTTTCCCCAAAACTTAGCTGTTTTTAAGCAATTGAATTTCACATTTGCAAAATAGGGTCTAGGGTAGTGCCGCCGCTGCTTGGCGGACAGCCACTTTGTCAGCCAATCAGCGGCGGTCTATAGCTCAATAATGACGTCATCACCCCAGATTTAAAACCTTAATTTGTATACAGTTAAGTGACCTTTCGAGATAAACAAAATACCACCATCGTTTTCAGCCGCACTTACTTCATATTTTCGACTACAACCAGCGTATATTTGACAACTTTCAGAAAGGTGATATATTGTCTTTAAGAGTTCCAGCTCAGGTCTTGAGCTTAATAAAATATTCCAAGTTGGTATAGCTGATTCCAAATTGGTGTCGCTGGTTTCAAAGTTGATATGGCAGTTTGCTAAATCCAGCTCCTAAAAGTTGGTATGGCCCATGCCATACCTGTCATACTGCATTTTCCATCCTTCTAACGTGCCTTTCCATCCGTCTTGTTTGGACCTTTCAACGCTTGGGAAGGGGGCCCTTTCAGCGCTCGGGAAGGGAGTCCTTTCGAGGCTCCGCCCCCCCCCCCCCCTGGATGAAATCCTGGCTACGTGCCTGGGTCACATATGGGTCAGAAACACAT
This sequence comes from Chirona hameri, assembly GCA_036785665.1. NCBI lineage: Eukaryota > Metazoa > Arthropoda > Thecostraca > Balanomorpha > Balanidae > Chirona > Chirona hameri. The sequence continues at coordinate 211,217 of JAXIVJ010000267.1, read as the reverse complement.
CATGACCCAGGCATTTGACCGGAGCAGGTCACAGACGGGTCAGAAATGCCTCGTGACCCCATTGTTTGACCGGAGCAGGTTACAGACGGGTCAAAAAGGCCTCGTGACCCCTCATCCAAAATAACGATTAAATATATATACAAAAGAAACCTTCAGAACTTATTGTGAGACATGTGGTCATTCCGCATGAAGGTCTGAGACAATGGAAGACTTGGCAATAAGGGTAATCGTAGTAAAAAGTACGTCTTATTTCGGTGGGTTAACCCTACTCCCTGCGGGGAAGGTTCTGTCCCCTCCCCCGGTGGTTTTTCGCTTGCCGCTCCCAAACCGTTGTGCCCAGCGTCCTGAAACTTTGTGACTTTTCCTATAATTGATTTACACGTGCTGTGTCAAAATTGGAACGAAATCGGTCCAGCAGAGGCGGTGCCAGGCTCTTGTTTTTTTTAGACAATCTCCACTCACCCCACCTTATATACGTCTATATATTTTTGGGGAACTTGTCTTTTGATATATTAAATACCTGTACATTTCAAGCTCATAAATGTTCGTTCCATGAAAATCGGTCAAACCACATGACCACAATGACCTTTCAAAAACACCCAAAATGTTCCCATTTTTTTGCCCCCTGGCCCCCATTTTTGAACAAACAAAAATAAATGTTTGGGGTCTATAAATCAATATGTTTTTTATGAAAACTGTAATAGTGTTTGTCCCATCGAAATCAACCGAGCGGTTCTCGAGATCTCTCCCCCCGCAGGTTAACGTAATTCTGGCCGCCCGCAGGGAATAGGGTTAAGTAGGTATGTCAGAATAGCTCAGCTGCCGCTCGCCAGTCAGCACCGGAATGGTTGCTGACTCTCGCCAGTCAGCAGCGGAATGGTTGCTGCCGCTCGCCAGTCAGCACCGGAATGGTTGCTGCCGCTCGCCAGTCAGCAGCGGAATGGTTGCTGCCGCTCGCCAGTCAGCACCGGAATGGTTGCTGCCGCTCGCCAGTCAGCACCGGAATGGTTGCTGCCGCTCGCTAGTCAGCACCGGAATGGTTGCTGCCGCTCGCCAGTCAGCACCGGAATGGTTGCTGCCGCTCGCCAGTCAACACCGGAATGGTTGCTGCCGCTGGGCGTCACTCGGTCAAGGTCGCCTCTCAGACACGTCCCCTCACAGACATGCACGGCTCTGTTTATTTAGGTAGGCGACGTATGAACATACGTGCGTTTTGACTGACCGCGACCTACTGCCCGTTGCGCATTATTCAGTCATTTAGCTACAGTCACTGAAGCCTCAGAAACACTGTCATACATACCGTTGTTATGTGACTGAACTTGTGGAGATAAAGTTGCTCAATAATTTCAAAGCTTCAAACTCGTAATTAGACACTGTGGGACACACACAATCCAGTGGAGGGTGGGTACTGGGTACTAAATAGACTTATCGTAAGCGTCATACTGGAATTGCACATAGCAGCGCTAACAATGTGCGTGTGGGTGTTTTTGACAAAGTAGCGTAATTTCTAACCAGCCCTGAATCGGCAGGTGTTTCACTAACTGGATGGGTAGGCTGTACCGCCATGCACTACTGCAGTGCCGGTAGTCTACATTACAGTGAACTACCCAGTCGCCCCTGCTAGTATACTGCGCCGCAATACATCAATGTGGTGCGGGACTGCTGTGCGAGGTGACATTGAACCACTTGTGTGGAGCAAGTGGTAATACCTTGTAGGTAGTTTTGGTTTAAAGACTGTTGTTTGCCTTTTTTATTAAACAAGATTGCCCACTTTGTCACCACTGGCGGACCCAGTCACTCCGTTTGGGGAGGCCAAAGACTCAGGGACTGGCGGAGTGGGTCCTCAGCGCGAACGAAAGAGTCGTTACGCGGGGTGAGGGCATACTTGTAGTTGTATTGAATGTCCCCATGTTCCTGTGGGAGGAGGCATTTGCCCCCGCTCCACTGGTGGATCTAGGGTTCGAGTTTGGGAAAGCCAAAATTTGCGTTTCAAAGTTGTTAAAGGGAATGTTTCACCTTTCTGAAAGTATAATGAAGTGTAACCTCATGCTCATTTAGCATCAAATAACAAAAGAAAATCCAAAATATATTTTCGGCTATGAGCCTTCTTCAGTGGATAATATCCACTGAATACATCCACCACAGTGGATAATATCCATTATCCACTGAAGAAGGCTCATAGCCGAAAATATATTTTGGATTTTCTTTTGTTATTTGATACTACATGAGCAAGAGGTTACACTTCATTATACTTTTTCTAATAATTATGCTCAGAATAACGTTTGAAACAATTACAACTTTCTGAAAGTTGTCAAATATACACTGGTTGTAGTCTACAATATGAAGTAAGTGCTGCTGAAAACGATGGCGATAGTTTTTCACTCGAAAAGTCACTTAACTTTATACAAATTAAGTTTGTTTTATTTGGGCTGATGACGTCATTATTCAGCTATGGACCGCCGCTGTTTGGCTGACAAAGTGCGATTGACTGTCAGACAATCAGCGGCTGCACCAGCGTGGGTGCATTTTGCAAATGGTAAATTAAATTGCTTAAAAACGGTTAAGTTTTGGGGAAAATTACCTTAGTAATTTAGACATTTCAATAGCGGCCCAAAATAATGACTATATCAGTTTAAAACTAATACAAATGTGAAACATTCCCTTTAACGGAAGGGGGAGGAGGGGTGGCATCGGGTCTTTAGCGCGAAGAGTCGTTGACGGGGGGGGGGGGGGCGTCGGATCGTCAACGGCGAAAAGTCGTTGAGGGGTCCTCAGCGCCAAGGCCTTATAACCAGGTAAAACCATCAGCGTTTGTTTTTACCGTCCCCCGCGGCCAGTGAATGACGTCATTGGGATGGTAACTCAGTCGCCGCCGTCCACGTTCTATATAATGGACGATAGTCTGGAATCGTTTTCGGCGGCTTTTAACCATGCTTTTACGTTGGATATAATGCAGAAAAGTGCGATGTGGTCTGGCAATGGCGAATCTGGACCGTCTGCCACTCTTATTGCACAACCTGGCCGGAATTCCTCGAGTCTGACCGAGCGTATCAAGTATTTAAGTATTAACACGCGCCGGGGTGGGTGGGGGGGGGGGGGGTGGGGGGGGGTGGACGCCTCCCTAAGGTTTTTCGAGGATATCGGGAAAACGGCGGCGCGCCGCCTTTTTCGGCACAGGCGTTTGAGCATCAATTGCCCACATTATGTGAAATTTGCAATCTCGGGTCATGTCAGTTCAGGTCATCAGGCCAGGTCACGTAACCCCACCTCCAAAGACGTTTGTGGTCGTACCACAGCCACAGATTTTGGCCGATCGGTTTCAAACTTACAGGATTTCATAAGGTCATTAGTACCTACAATTCGTTTATCCCGTTTTATATATCTGTGACCAAAGGTCGGGTCAATTTCGGGGCCTCTCAATTATAAGTCAATGAGGAAATATTAAAATGCTTCCTTTTCCGAGGATACGCATGATCAGGCACGCAGCCAGAATTTCGTCCAGGGGGAGGGGGCGGCGCATCAAAAGGGCCCCTTTCCGAGCGTTGAAAGGCCCCCAACAACAAAAAACGGATGAAAAGGCACGTTACAAGGATGGAAAATGCAGTATGACAGGTATGGCATGGGCCATACCAACTTTTAGGAGCTTTAGTTAGCAAACTGCCATATCAACTTTGGAACCAGCGACACAAATTTGGAATCAGCTATACCAACTTGGAATATGTTTAAGCTCAAGACCTGAAACTCGTAAACAAATTGCGCCGCAGAGCGGCGCGAAAATTTTGAGTCTCATGCCCTGGATATGCTTTCTCATCAAAGCGTCGCATTGCGTATGGTGCGGACCTCTAAAATTGCTATATTGTGCGTTTAACCCTTCGCCCTGCGGGGGGGGTGGGGGGGGGGGGGGGGGGGGGGGGGCTGGGCTGACAGGCCCCCTGAGGATTTTCTTGAATAACTTTTTACACATGCGGTGCATCTTGCTGAAAACTTTTGGTAGCTGAGTTTACAACAATTATACGTAGGCAGGGGCGTCGCTACCGGGGGGGGGGGGGGGGTCCGGGTGCCCCGGACATCCCCACTTTTGAGCGGGGTGCCGAAGGGCGCCCCTCAAAAAGTGAGTCTGTTCTGGGTTATGAGAGGGCGCCGGTGGCGCCAACTACCAAAAAATAAAACCAAGGAAAAAAACAACACTAAAAAATGCCTGCGCCCCTAAAAAACTCGCAAAAAATAAAACCAAAGAAAACTAAAAAAGCCACTAAAAAAATGCCCGCCAGCCAGTGGTGTACCAAGTATACGGTCATTCAGGGCATGACCTGGTCCTTTGGACCCAAGGTGTCCATGCAAAGCTGGCGACCCTCCGATCAGTGATGGCGCCCCTCCGGCCGGTGACGGCGCCACTCCGGCCAGTGAGGATGCTCCAACGGCCAGTGAGGGTGCCCCTGCCGTAGACGGCGCCTCTGCGGCCCGTGACAGCGCCCCTCCGGCCAGCGACGGCGCCCCTCCGGCCAGCGACTGCGCCCCTCCGGCCAGTGAAGGTGCCCCTCCGGCCATTGAAGGCACCCCTCCGGCCTGTGACCACGCCCCTCCGGCGAGTGACGGTGCCCCTCCGACCAGTGACGGCGACCCTCCGGCGAGTGGCGGCGCCCCTCCGACCAGTGACGGCGCCCCACCGGACAGTGACGGAGCCTCTCCCGCCAGTGACGGCGCACCTCCGGCGAGTGACGGCGCCCCTCCGACCAGTGACGGCGCCCCTCCGGCCAGTGAGGGCGCCCCTCCGGTCAGTGACCGCGCCCCTCCGACCAGTGACGGAGCCTCTTCCGCCAGTGACCGCGCCCCTCCGACGAGTGACGGCGCCCCTCTGACTAGTGACTGCCCCTCTCTGGCCCGTGACAGCGCCCCTGGCCAGTGACGGCGCCCCTCCGGCCAGCGACGGCGCACCTCTGACCAGTGACGTCGCCCCTCCGGCCAGTGACGGCGTCCCTCCGACCAGTGATGGCGCCCCACCGGACAGTGATTGCGCCCCTCCGACTAGTGACTGTCCCTCTCCGGCCCGTGGCGGCGCCCCTGGCCAATAACGGCGCCCCTCCGGCTAGTGACGAGGGGAGGGGGGGGGGGGGCTCTCTCCTTCCACACGGTGCGGAAGGAGAGGCGCCCCCAACCTCTTGTAAAATTTTCGTCAATATTGGTTGCGCCCCCGTCGATCGGGTGTCGCCCCTCAAGGTAATGACCTGGTCCTTTGTGAATGTCTGCGCACGCCATTGCCGCCATCATATGTGTGTGCGTCCCTATGCCACTGAGGGCTCAAGCTCATGTGCGCCCCTCTCCCAAAATGTGACGCCCCTTCATAACAGGTGCGATGGCGGCAAGATGCCTTCCGAGGGCGGCATAAAGCGTTATGAGGGCGGTAACATGCCTTCCTAGTGCTGCAAGATGTCTTCCGAGAGCGTCATAGTGCCTTCTAAGGGCGGCATAATACGTTCTGAGGGCGGCAGAATACCTTCCGAGGGCGGCAAGACGTCTTCTTTCTGAGGGCGGCATAATGCGCTCTAAGGGCGGCAAAATGCCTTCCGAGGGCGGCATGATGTCTACCAAGGGTGCATAATGCGCTGAGGGCGACAAAATGTCTTCCGAGGGCGGCATGGTACCTTCCAAGGGCGGCATAATGCACTCTGATGGCGGCATGATGCCTTCCGAGGGCGGCAAGATGTCTTCCGAGGCCTTCCGAGGGCGGTTAGACGTCTTCTGAGGGCGGCATAATGCGCTCTGGTGGCGGCAAGGTGCCTTCCAACTTCCAAGGACGGCATGGTGCCTTTCGAGGGCGAAAAGATGTCTTCCGAAGGCGGCATGATGCCTTCCGAGGGCGACGAGATACCTTCCGGGGGCGGAAAAATGCGTTGTGACTGTGCAGTCGGTGCCTCTGCATATCTGGCAGGGGGGGGGGGGGGGCGCCCCTGCGAGTGCAGGCGTTGCCCCTCGAGTCGTGTACCCATTTGTATCGGAAATGAGGCCCCTTTTGGACTGGAGATGACGATCCCAACAGCTGTGCCCCCCTCCCGAAATGTGCTTTCTGGTTGTGCGCCTGGGCCGATCCCTTTGATTAGTCACCACTGTATCTGTCATGATGCCCCGAAGCGATCGGTACCATTCTTATGTCTGTGTGATTTACCGTTTGCATATTATTGGCTGATGTTTCCTTTCCTTCCTTGACAAAGGCGGATCCAGCCGGCCGTTTTTTTTTTTGGGGGGGGGGGGCAGTTTTTAACGGACCTTACCTACCCCAATTTCGGATTTCTTCCCGGATTTGGGCCACTTTATCTTGCAACTGCACGATTTCTATTTTTTTTAAGATTTTCGACCTTTTGGGATATCGAAAAAGAAAGATGTCAGCTTGCAGTTTTTATTGTTCCGACATTGCCGTACACTGATAAAAACTATGTCAATTGTCAGCTGTACCCAGTAGCGTCGCCGATAATTTTTGAGTGGGGGAGGGGGGTCGGCTGAAATGTCTAAAGAAATATTACCCATTTTTATGCGTGTATTTAAGCCTTTGCAGCATTTTTAATGTGGACTTCCATGTTATGGTAGGTATTTGTTATTTAGCGCCGCGAAGCGGCGCGAATTTTTGTAACGGATTTGTCTGATAAAACCCAGAAACATAGGCGGTGGGCCTTGTAGAGAATAAGAAGCTAAACATGCTATTCATTCAATTCACCGTTACAACGGTTTCTTGATTTTCACACATTTTCTTTTCCGCATTTTCCGAAAGCAGAACGACTTTTCCGCACATAAATGGTCCCTGCGGATCTGAAGGAGCCTGGAGCGAGATGGCTTGGGGAGATCGAGATGGTCCTGGCCTGGTCTCACTAATAGCTCTTCGGTCCAGCAAGTTGGGCACCGCTGGAGCAGCTTCCGGGTGCCGATGTCCGTGTCTTTGCGTTCGCGTCGCCTTTTTTCGGAACTCGGCAGACTAGCTAAACATGTAGCCCGTTTGAAAGTTAATATTTTATGAAGGGAATGGGACCTGGGGCTAGCGATTAAGTTTTTCACTGTGGATAGATGGATTTTGACTGCTGCAAAGGCAATTTTTACAACTGCACGGCCGACCGTGGGGGGAGGAGGGGGGGGGGGGGGGTAAAGATATTATCAGGACTTTTTTGGGGAGGGGGTATGGCCCCTTTCGCCCCTGGATCCGCCCTTGTTCCTTGATAAGCTTTCCTTTAATTATGTTGTTCATTGTTATTTGTTTTACTACCCATACCTTCAGTGCTGTGAATATGTGGAGTGAAACGCATCGAGTGGTAGTCGATATGATCCGTTAAACTAGTTGCTCATTAGTCAGGAATATGCCCCATGTTGATGTGCAATGCGCAGTCCTTGCATAAGCGTGCCGCTGTGCGGGTGTATGTTTGAAGTTGTCAAAGCTGTATTTTTTCCGAATTAATACCAACACAGAATTGGATTGCCCGCTGCGTAACGTCGACGTTTATTTTCGACATTTATGTCTTGATTCGTCGATATGCATGGTTTACCACCGTTGACCGGGCATTGCAAATGTCTTCCAATCAGCAATAACGCTGTTTCGCGACGCTTTAAAAACAATTCTGGCATAAAACCCATTCTCCCGATATGGAAAGATCGGTAGTAAGTTCAATTTATATTTTTATGTGAAAGAGGGGCCCGGAAAATTAAGCAAGTGAAATCCAAAAAGTTCATGGGATTTGCGACCCTCTAGGCCGGGGCGCCCCCTCCTCGGGTTATGACGCCCCCTGGCAGTGGACCTCCCACTTTTTAGAAGGTAGCGACGCCTCTGTACGTACGCTGTAAAAATGTAATCGAAATTGGTTAAGTAGTTTGGGAGATAATCATGTTTTGATGACGTCATGTTGGTAAAAATAGAAATATTTGCAAAATCGTAGAAAACAGAGTTTTAAAGCAAATTGCAAACGCAATTCACCAAAGATACAAAATAGCAGTCTCTTTAAAATGGCGATCTCGGATTTTCACAATTTTTGGTTTTTGACCCCTAAAATACCCGTCACCCGTTGACCTGAAACCTACAAAGCGCATACTGTTATATTCCTCTCATGACAGGCAACATGCTGGTTCTTACTGCATTGCTCTAAGTTGCTTGATTTGGAAGTTAACATGGGGCCTGTCAGGCACCGTGTAGGGCGAAGGTGAAAAAGCTCCCGTAGGGCGAGGGTTAAAAGTGCGGTAAAAAGTGCTAAAGTTAACTATTTTGCCCAATTATATAGGAAAGTAGCAACATAACACATACATGCGCCGAGAAATAGGCCGATATTTTTTCCTAACCCGCATATAATTGAATTTGTAGTTAAATTGCGCCGTGGAGCGGCGCGAAAATGGGGGGGGGGGGCGCCCCCGCCTCCTCCCCCTTGGCTACGTGCCTGCCCATGATATCAGTCCAATTACTCCTGGATAATGTTATCATGTCATTCTTGATGAACCAGGTAAAATTGTTGTTCAGTCGTACAGGGTCAGCAGAGGTCATCTGAGGTCACCACACTTTTTGTTGTCAATAACTCTCGATAGAATGAAGATAGATAAATGCAACTAGCACCAATATCTTTGTCTCGTCGAGACACGTCTTTCAATATGCAGCATGACCTACTTGAGTCATCACTTGACCTTGACCTGAGGTCAAATTGATTAGTTTACCTAACCTAGTCTGCATGAATATGATTCGAAGCGCCTTGACGAGACAAACATGATGGGATCAAAATTATTACCTTATCTGGATTAGGAAAAACAAATTACTTGTGAAAAACAGTTTGACCACAAAATAGCCTTTTGGCCTTTGATGACCTCTGGAGCCTAAACTATTGACCTGAGCTAAAATTTGAGGACACCAATGGCGATTGCATTTGTAAATATATTTAAATTGCAATTTGTTTGCTCCTAGCTATCATAGTTCCCGAGATATTTGGGGGTTTCTGGAGCAAAGTCCTTAAACTAGGAAATCTGAGATTTTATGACCTCTGGTGACCTTAATATTGACCTGAGCCAAAAATCGAAAAAGCTTCGAAATGATGTTTGACGAGTTATCGAACAGCATTTTTGGATTCCGTCTACTCTCCATAGGAGCCGAGTTAGAAGGGGGAGTTTCAGAACTAATCAAAGTTTGTCATGCCAATGACGTCTCATTGGCAGCATTTGATAGCAATTTCTTTACCTATGACCCACTATAGGGATGACACCCTCTGTTCAGCGCGAAATAATCGTGTCTGTTTTTGCCTAGATTGGTACTTGTGCTGGCCGGTTTGGAGGAGGTCAAAACATAGTTTGGCCTTACGACTTGAGCGTTTGGGGGAGGCGGCCTCGGTGCCCCCCCCCCCCCCTTGGATCCGCCAGTGTTTGTCACAATGTTCTGGTTTAAATACCGTGCATTGTCATTCAGTGTCATTGCATTGCCATTCTGCCAGGCACACTGCTCTTATCAATGTTGCCAGGCTGCAAAAATGACTGTTGTTATCATACGATAATAGTCATTTAATAACATTTACACGCTGAAATAGTATGTGTGACCCAATTTCCAATTCCGCTGGGTTTGTGTTAGCCCCAGCAGTAAGCACGGCAGTTCCTAGCCTGTCCGATTCGTTCAGCTGGGTTTGTGTTAGCCCCAGCAGTAAGCACGGCAGTTCCTAGCCTGTCCGATTAGTTCCGCTGGTTTTGTGTTAGCCCCAGCAGTAAGCACGGCAGTTCCTAGCCTGTCCGATTCGTTCAGCTGGGTTTGTGTTAGCCCCAGCAGTAAGCACGGCAGCTCCTAGCCTGTCCGATTCGTTCCGCTGGGTTTGTGTTAGCCCCAGCAGTAAGCACGGCAGTTCCTAGCCTGTCCGATTCGTTCAGCTGGGTTTGTGTTAGCCCCAGCAGTAAGCACGGCAGTTCCTAGCCTGTCCGATTCGTGAACCGTTCGGTTGCATAAGCACGACTGCTGAGGAATCTGGTGTCCAGGGCAGAGCGAGCCGATGCGTGGCTGCGACGGACGACGGTCGTGTTTATTTATCATATTGCAAGCTTGCAAACGACGGCAGAGGGGCACCGCGCTCAGCTGGCCTGGCCTGGCTGGCAGTCAGAGGCGAGAACAGTCTCTTGTAACGACCGAGACACCGACCGAAACATCATCGGGTATATTTGTTATATGGGAAACATGGGAGATAACACTGAAGTGGAAATATACGGGAAGGTTGGTAATCAGTATTATGGCAGACGTGTTTATTTTTATACATGACAGGTCAAAATAGGCCAATCGAGCTTTCCTTGCGACATTCGAGTCTTGCGAGTTCCCATGGTTGGAGGTCTGCCTTTCGCCGCCTCCGATCTCATCGGATACGCGATTTCCACGGCTTAAAGGGAAATAATGACCTTTTGATTTTGTTAGCAACAATGTCTTTGGCTACCGTTGTGGTATTAAAATGATGTGCTCTAAATTTAAGAATTAAATACAATTATTCCCTAATTCGTAGTTGGTAGTTTTGAAAAATTAAAAAGCAAGTACATGTACTTCTTAAGGAGCTTATGATCGGTATTTTCCCTCCACTATTGGAAAGCGACACAACAATCTGTTCAACGTTGTTGAATGGGGACTTCTAAACAAATCGCCGACACTAAATAGGTCGCCGTCGATGTGCATCGATGACCTTCCGATTGAATTGCCAGTTTTTGTATTGTTTGTTATTTTGAGGGAAAAAATGATTATTTTTCATGATAACATAAAGCATAGTGTTATATACATAAAATAGCATAGTGTTATATACAGCCAGAAACAAAACTATACAAAACTCCTAATGTTGAAAATAAATGAAGCAATTTTCACAAATTGAGGGTCGCAACCACTAACTAGGCCGTCGTTACATGCATCAGTTAACTGCTAATTTGGTTACCTTTTTATTCAATGGCTGTTAATTGTAGAGTATCGTCGGGCATATAATCACAACAAGCAGAATGCAAAATATATTTTCCACTTCATTGCGTAAAAAGCAATACGGGAAAAGCCCGCAGTTTGATGAAGAGCAAAAGTGCTTGCAAATACCGGTCGTTAAAAAGTGTGGAACGTCTATCAAGTTTAACTTGAAATATCTTTCGGTAGGAAAGTTGCATGCAAAATGTGATGAATTTACAATATATTTTGGTCTCGTCTGTCGATTTCAAGTAATTACTCCATTTTTGCAGGAAAAGGTAATTATTTCCCTTTAAAAACACCTCAAATGGGCTATGACTATGAGACTCCGACTCCTGGTACTTTATGTATGTGATATCAGCAGGGGTGGTAAAAGTGCCTTGACTGGCCCCGACCAAAAGTAGCACATAAAAAAATAACCCCAGCGCAGCTGGGGTCATTTTCTTACTTCACATGAATACTCTAACACCTGGCTGCATGCTCACATCATCCCTACATTTTAACCAGCGCCGTGCCAGGGGTTAGACACTCCCTCAGGTTTTTCGCGGATAGCGGGAAAACGGCGACGCGCAGCGCCGCAATTTTTGACACAGCTCTTTGAGCAGCAATTGTCCACATTATGTAAAAAAATAATCTGGTCATCTTAGGTCAGGTCACCAGACCAGGTCACGTGACCCCACCTCCCAAAAACTTGTGGTCGTACCACAGTTACAGTTTTGGGATGATCGGTTTTACACTTACAGGATTTCATAAGGTCACATATATCTACAATTCGTTTATCTTGGATTTTTAATATCAGCGACCTAAGGTCGGTTTAATTTCGTGACCTCTCCATTATAAGTCTAAGGGGAAATATTAAAATGCTTCCTATTATAAGGAAACTCAAGATAGAAGTCTAATTCCTTCTGGACCATGTTATTATAGCACATTATTGATGACCTAGGTGCAATTCTTGTTCAGTGACCCCTACAGGGTCAGCCGAGGTCATCCGAGGTCACCAACAGTTTTATGTCCATAGCTCTCGGCATAATGACGATAGAGAAATGAAACCGACACCAATGTGTTCATCTCGTCGCGGCACGTCTTCCCATATGCAATATGACCTACTTGGGTCACCACCACTTGACCTGACCTGATCAACTTACAAATGTGACCTGAGGTCACATTTGTAAGTTGACCTAACCTGGTCAACACTAACATGAGTCGAAGCGCCTTGACGAGACAAGCACGATGGCGTAAAAATTATTGCCTTGTCTTTATTAGGTAAAAAACTATTCGTGATAACTTTTTTAATAGCCTTTTTGACATTTGATGAGCTCTGGAGCCTAAACTATTGACCTGAGCTCAAATTCGAGGACACCTCAACGATGTAATTTTTCAAGATATTTTCATTATTTTTTCCGTTTGTTCCTAGATATCATAATTCCTGTGATATCGCGGGTTTCTGGAGCGAAGTCCTAAAACTTGAAAATCTGACCATTGATGACCTCTGGTGACCTCAATATTGACTTGAGGAAACATATTTTTAACACATTCGAATGTACTTTTCAAGAGCTTCTGAACACTTTTTTCGCGTCTTTCTTACTCCGGCCCCGGCCCCGGGGAATCTATCATCTGGATTTCCCGCGCCGTGCCGGGGGGGGGGGGGGCGTTTAGACGCCCTCTAAGGTTTTTCGAAGATAGGGAAAAACGGCGACGCGCAACGCCGCCGTTTTTGGCACAGTTGTTAGAGCATCAATTGCCCACATATTATAAAATTCTTGACCACGGGTCATCTCAGGTCAGGACACCAGGCCAAGTCAAGTGACCCCATCTCCAAAGAAGTGTGCGGTAGTACCACACCCACAGTTTTTGGCCCATCGATTTCGTACTTACAGGATTGCATACGGGTAATGGTACCTACAATTCCTTCATCTCGGATTTGTTTATATCGGTGACCTAAGGTCGGGTCATTTTCGTGACCTCCCCATTATAAATCAATGTGGAAATATTAAAATGCTTCCTATTCTGTGGATACGCATGATATCAACCCAATTCCTTCTGGATCATGTTATTATAGGCCATTCTTGAAGACCCAGGTGCAATTTCGGTTCAGTGACCCCACGAATCTATCGTCCGGATTTTTTTATCGTCGGATTTAAAAAAAGTAATTTATTATTATTGGCAATCAAGAGCTGAAACGCAACTGCTAATTTAAAAACAAAAATGTAAATGTACATACATACTGACGTGATGCATATCATGATTAAGTGAATAATACAGTGGTTTTGACGATGAGTATTTCCAAGGACATGATCGCTTAGTAAATTTTCACGGGAATGACAGTAATGATTTTTGCCGGCATTTTGATCCCCGAGTACTTCATGAGAAATAACATTTTGTCCCCGACCTTATCCATAAGGACAGCACACTTTACCACCCCTGGTGATATGTCGATATTCATTTTGTAAAACAAAAAAAACAGTTCCTGTTCCTCATCCTGATCGTGGAGATCCTGTTTACTATGAATACCGAATGCAAACGAAGATTTGTTACATTTTTACTTTACCACGTCCGTTTCACTAACACAAGGTGCGCTATCTCCGCTGTAGTTCGTCAACCTTCTCTGCGTAGTACTTGTGGTTACCATGTTTTGATAGCAGTTACCTTTATTCGTTACAGCGATGGCGTCTGGCGTCTGGCGGCGAGACAGCAGGGGGGTCCGTCTGTACGACCAGCTTACATTGAGACACGTATATGCCAAAGTAAGATGGAAAACCCCTGTTGCGATCTTGTTAGTGTTATGGCTCACGTTGTTTCCACGGAGCTGTTTCGTGGAAGACTCACTGCAAGCTCGACGTTTACGTTGTGAGGTGTGTGGAAAGACATTTAACCGCTAAATATTCCTCACCAACGACGAGCAAAAACTCTCAGTCTTGGGCTGGCCAGCAGTTTTCTCTGTCATTATGAATATTGGGTTTGAATATTGGGTGGACTGCAATGCTTGTGCGACACCGCATGTGCAAGCAAGCTTTCCTCATCTATATGATAGAAATGCGCATGTATAACTAATATTGACAATGGGGTTGGGGACAATTTTGTAAGGTACTAATTCTTTGGGTTCATAAAAATAAATTTGCATAATGTAAATATTTTGTTTTCATTATACAAAAATGCGAAATGAACTCAAAAATGATTAAAAACAAAAACAATTTAAGGGACATTCCCACCTTAACATTAGTTTTGAGTTGAGATAGCCATGTTGTTGGATTTGCTTTGAAATTAAGTGGGGTAGCAGTTAAAACAACCACATAGGTCTATTCGGAAAGAAATTCGAGCTTGGTCTTGACAATTGTAACAAGTAAACCCCACGTGTATTTGAATAGGGGTTTAAAGCCGATGACGTCGTCTCTCTTTACCCAATGGTGATGATAGTCGAATTGTTTTAAGGTAAACCTTGGAGATATTTACGCGTTTCGTTTCTCGATCGCTGGGTGTATTATATTTACCGTGGGTTATATCAGGATAACTAGACTTCTATAATGTGACATTAATGCAATTTTCAAACGATGCCAAGAATTCGATGTGTGGTATGTGGAGCTTTCAGTGACAAGACTTCGGTGTTCAAGTGAGTGCGACACAGTTTACCTGGTACCTACGTATGCGGTATAATAGGTACCTACGTCCTACAGCCAATTGGTACTGATTCCCTGTTATAAAATAGATGATTATGTTGTGGTACTTGTTCTGAAAATCACATCAAGAGCACGGGGTGGAGAATCGCAGTGATATATACAAGATTTGCTTGTATTTGAATCGCCAGAATTGTCTGACAAAAATTGTGCCAAACTTTGGCAGCGTAAAGGATTTATCTATAGCTCTATTTAGCTCAATAATGACGTCATCAACCCAAATTTTAAAAACTTAATTATTATAAATTGAGTGAAGTTTTCGAGAGAAAAAAATTTCGCCATCGTTTTCAGCAGCACTTACTTCATATTTGCGGGTACAACCGGCGTATACTTGACAACTTTCAGAAAGGTGGCAATGTCCCTTTAAAGGAAATAGTTCACCTTCAACATGGGTTTTGAACTGAAATAGCAGTTTTGTAGCCCGTGTTGAGAAATCCTTATCTGTAACTTGTATTGGCTGAAAAGACTCCCCAGCCGAAGATATTTGACTTTTTGGCGAAGGAATACGGCGCATATATGATGTACCGTACCGTCTGAAAGTGCCAGCACTGCCATGGAGCATGCGCAGACCAATAACGCACACCATAACATTAATAATTTACGATCTTCTGTCCTGAATTGGCGCGATGTAGGACCATTTTTTAAAATAAAAAAAGAAACTGTATTAAAAAATATAATAAAATCGTGTTCTGAAAAATTTCCCGAAGGTGAACTATTTCCTTTAAGCTCATGCCCTTGCAGTGGTGACGTCACCACCATGGTGAACATAAAAAGTGCCGTCACAAATCATGAGTGCCGTGACGTCACAAACAAAATCAAGAATGTTTTTGTTTTTAATATGAGAAGTTAAGAGAAAGTTTTAGGACAGAAGGCGGTCTAAGATGTGTGTGAGAAGTATATAGAAAAATCGAGACAAATACGCTGAATTTGTTATGCGTAAAAACCCACTACCTGTCCCCAACCCCATTAATGTACCTGACACTCTTCGTGATTCACTTATGTATCTAACAATCAACACAAATAGCGTCATAAATCGAGTTTTCCGTGCTGTCGAATCCGTTGTACAATTAACAGGTCGCAAAGGTCGTCGCACAGGTGGGGTCAGGTCGCGACCAGTCAGGTCAGGTCATGTGAGATCCACTTAGGAGATAATACAATCAGTTCAAATCAGATAAGATATGATCGCCTCGTCTCACCTCGGGCTAGATGGAAATCAAACACGCTCAGATCGGCTCAAAATGATCAGGTCTGGCCAGTTTAAGCAGCTGATGAGTTGTGTAAGATCGTGTCAGCTGCAGTTTAGTTGGACTCACCTTGTTCGGGCGCCAGGGCTGCCGACAGCGTCATCATCATCATCAGCAGCAGTAGCAGCAGGGGGGCCATGCTCCGCGTCCGTGACATACCGTCCGGTACCGGCACCGCTCGGCCCGACCGACTCGTGTCGTCTCCACCACTGGACGGACACCGGCCAACTGTCTGGAAATTCCGCCCGCCGGCGCGCCGCCGCCGGCAAAGCTGGCCCCAGTGACGTCAGAGGCGCGTCGTCTCCACCACTGGACGGACACCGGCCGACTGTCGGGAAATTCCGCCCCACCGCACCTAAGGATAACTCGGTATAATAGGTGGCCAATATTGCCAAATTTTGACTTTCACCAAATACATATGTTATCATCTAATATGCCAGTCAAATGTCCTATTACCCTAGACACATTAGTTATTATTACATTCGGAAACGGGAGGACTCAGCACAGGCGGCTGAACAGAGTGAACTGAACGATCCGTGTTTCGGATGCGACATTTTGCTCTTGAAAATAGGTCGATATTAATGTCCTATAACTTGCCACAGAGATGTATTATCCTGGACATCTGCACTTCTAGTGAAGGTTATGGTTCTGGCAACAGTGTTTGATGCTTAAAATTAAGTTTTATGTTTACCCTAACATTTTACAACATGTTTATATCATGCATGTTTTATAAGTGATAATGTTCGTAACGTCTAGACATAAAAGGGCAGCAAAAAAAATGCACCACAGTGCACCAATAGTGACCCCTCCTAAATTCTTCCTCAAGACATAACCTTTAAAGGAAATAGTTCACCTTCGGAAATTTTTCAGAGCACGATTTTATTATATTTTTTAATACAGTTTCTTTTTTTCTTTTTAAAAATGGTCCTACATCGCGCCAATTCAGAACAGACGGTTGTAAATTATTGATTTTATGGTGTGCGTTTTTGGTCTGCGCATGCTCCATGGCAGTGCTGGCACTTTCAGACGGTACGGTACATCATATATGCGCCGTATTCCTTCGCCAAAAAGTCAAATATCTTCGGCTGGGGAGTCTTTTCAGTCAATACAAGTTCCAGATAAGGATTTCTCAACACGGACTACAAGACTGCTATTTCAGTTCAAAACCCATGTTGAAGGTGAACTATTTCCTTTAAAGGAAATAGTTCACCTTCGGAAATTTTTCAGAACACGATTTTATTATATTTTTTAATACAGTTTCTTTTTTTCTTTTCAAAAATGGTCCTACATCGCGCCAATTCAGGACAGAAGGTCGTACATTATTAATGTTATGGTGTGCGTTATTGGTCTGCGCATGCTCAGACCAGTGCTGGCACTCTCAGACGGTACGGTATATCATATATGCGCCGCATTCCTTCGCCAAAAAAGTCAAATATATTCGGCTGGAGAGTCTTTTCAGCTAAGAAAAGTTGCAGATAAGGATTTCTCAACACGGACTACAAAACTGCTATTTCAGTTCAAAATCCTATGTTGAAGGTGAACTATTTCCTTTAACATGGGGTTTTGGACTGAGATAGCAGATTTGTAGAGCAGATCTAAAAATGGTTTGTGGTGAAAGCATTACCTCTCTACGTTAAGTAATTTCGACACAGGACTAGTGGGCCCGATTTCAATCCCGCTGTTCCGGGCCACGATCGGGGAATGAACGCTCGCCGCCGCGCCGCCGGAGACAGGTAAACTCTCTGGCACGTAGTCTCTGGTCACAACGCCTCGTTAATATCCGCTCAGCCGCCCGGGCGGCGCGGCGGCCCCTTGTCAGAGACTGTACTTGGCGTCAGGCGGAGAGGGGCGGAGCCAGAACGCCAGCTGCTATCGTACGATTTCTCGTGAAATAGAAAGAGAAACTTACTTCTTTCTCCACATATATCCATCAGTTGTCCAAACCAAAGTCATATTCATAGTTTTGAGCTCAAGATGCACCTAATGGGTGAACTTCAAGAAAATTTTCAAGTTGACCTATTCCCTTTAAAGGAAATAGTCCACCTTCAACATTAGTTTTAAACAGAGATAGCAGTTTTGTAGCCCGTGTTGAGAAATCCTTATCTTGACTGTTTTCTTGACTGAAAATACTCTCCAGCCGAAGATATTTGAGTTTTTGGCGAAGGAATGCGGCGCATATATGATATACCGTACCGTCTGAATTGTGCCAGCACTGCATGGCGCATGCACAGACCAATAACGCACACCATAAAATCAATAATTTACAACCTTCTGTCCTGAATTGGCGCGATGTAGGACCATTTTTAAAAAGAAAAAAAAGAAACTGTATTAAAAAATATAATAAAATCGTGTTCTGAATTTTTTCCGAAGGTGAACTATTTATTTCCTTTAAAGGAAATAGTTCACCTTCAACATGGGATTTTGAACTGAAATAGCAGTCTTGTAGCCCGTGTTGAGAAATCCTTATCTGCAACTTTTCTTGGCGGAAAAGACTCTCCAGCCGAAGATATTTGACTTTTTGGCGAAGGAATGCGGCGCATATACGATATACCGTACCGTCTGAGAGTGCCAGCACTGGTCTGAGCATGCGCAGACCAATAACGCACACCATAAAATTAATAATTTACGACCTTCTGTCCTGAATTGGCGCGATGTAGGACCATTTTTGAAAAGAAAAAAAGAAACTGTATTAAAAATATAATAAAATCGTGTTCTGAAAAATTTCCGAAGGTAAACTATTTCCTTTAAAGGGATTATACTCTAGAGAACTAGAGAAACTAGAGAAAGAACTAGAGGGTTATACTCCAAAACTCTAGAGAAAGTAGCATGCACGCAGCTCACGAATTATTTGAACGAGACGGGGCTTTTGCACTCTTCCCAGTATGCCTACAGGCCACGCCACTCAACCGAGGACGCCGTGCTCGCCGCTGTCGAACGTCTGGTCACAAACACCGACAACGGTTTCATATCATCGGTAACGACCATGGATCTGTCAAAGGCGTTCGACAGCGTCGACCACGACGTGCTTCTTACTAAGCTGTCTTGGTATGGTGTTACCGACGTAGATTGGTTCCGGAGCTATTTGAGTGGCCGAGAACAGATAGTGCGTGGCGGTCGGCTGACTCTCCCGATGTCGTGCGGTGTGCCTCAGGGCTCGATCCTTGGACCAATTTTGTTTATTTTATTTACTAACAATCTTTACAATTTCTTAACTCATGGTCATCTCGTCACGTACGCAGACGACACCATGCACGTAGACTGCGCGACCCCTAACGAAGCAGGCCTCGCCGAACTTAAAACTAGACTGCAGCATACCATGCATAAGCTCCAGTCCTGGTTCAGAGCCAATTCTCTTAAAATGAATGAAAGAAAAACCAACTTCATGCTAGTCGGCTCAAAGCTAAATCTAAAAAAGACTGCAGATTTCCATTTTGGTATGGGCGGAACTGTTGTGTGCCCCTCAAAGAACATCAAATTACTCGGCGTAATAGTTGACTCGGAGTTGTCCTGGGGCGCGCACGTCTCAAGTGTCGTGAGAAAATGCAATTATATTCTTATCTCTCTTTATAGATGCCGGCATTATTTTACTCCCAACGTTCTTAAAACCATCATTCAGGCCTACGTATTCCCACATATCAGGTACTGCATGTGCGTGTGGGGCAGAGCGACCAAGAGTCAGTTGCATAAAATTCAAAAAGTTATCAACTTCGCCGCGAGAATAGTTACCGGTTCCAAAAAAACATCATCACGTAACCCCATCCCTACTTTCTCTGCGGTGGCCGAGGATCGGGGTCATGGTAGCCCATTGCGACCTGGTTAAGGTGTTTAAAGGAAATAGTTCACCTTCAACATGGGTTTTGAACTGAAATAGCAGTTTTGTAGCCCGTGTTGAGAAATCCTTATCTGGAACTTGTCTTGGCTGAAAAGACTCTCCAGCCGAAGATATTTGACTTTTTGGCGAAGGAATACGGCGCATATATGATGTACCGTACCGTCTGAAAGTGCCAGCACTGCCATGGAGCATGCGCAGACCAATAACGCACACCATAAAATCAATAATTTACAACCTTCTGTCCTGAATTGGCGCGATGTAGGACCATTTTTAAACAGAAAAAAAGAAACTGTATTAAAAAATATAATAAAATCGTGTTCTGAAAAAATTCCGAAGGTGAACTATTTCCTTTAAAGAGAGTGTGCCTACTCACATCGCTTAGTTGGGGTTATTGACACTGGTCTATAGAACACAATTTTCTGAATTGAACCATTACTTCATTTCTCCAGATTCACCCTAGTTGCTGAGATATTCAAAGACTCCAGGAATTTGCTTGGGAGCAAAAAGTTATCGGGTAGACTCCAGAGGGCTTCCGCTACTAGCAGCACTGCAACTATCGATTACACTGCTAGCATATTGTTAGCGCCGGCCAATAGCAATTTAACACAACAGCTCGTGCACGCTGATAGCAGCAGCCGAACAGAAACTGGACGGCCATCATGTTTTTCGATGATGGCCGTTTCGATGATGGCCGATGGCCATTTTTTGAAGAAGATATCAATTTAGAGCTACGAAACTTGCACATAATAAAGTTCACAGTGGCAAGAACGTGCTGTGCAAAACTCGTCTTTCTATCTTGCATGATCTGACCGTAATTGTATTGTCTTATGTGCGCCGTTTTACATAACATCACCATAGTGGCGATCGTTTAATAGATATCGACAAAAAATAAAGAAAAAACAATATAAGTGAAAATTCAACTAAAGGGGCTCCAGATGTGAATTTCATCATATACAACAATCAAACCAACAGCTACTTACCATATGACAAATATTTTTGACATTCCAAAACAGTAGGCACACTCCCTTTAAGACACTGAGGGAGGAAGGCGTTCTTCAAGAGATTCGCGCGCTTTTTGTTCCGCGTTCCGCTGTGTCCCAGCGTGAGACGCGAGCCACCAATCAGGGCAGGCTTAACCTCTGCAGGCCTAGGCTGACTGCCACGCAGAGAGGGTTCTCTTACCGCGCCGCGACCGCTTGGAACCGTCTACCGCCAGGTGCCTGCGATGCCGCAACAGTACGCGCATTTCGGACCATGCTGACCAACACGACTGTGATGGATGACCAGTGACCTAGATCTGACCAGACGCACGCTGTCCGTTTTTGTGTATATTTGATTTTATCGTCATTTTATTTATTTATTTTCCTTTGTATGTTTTTATTTTATTTAGTACCTATTTTCTTCACCGCATTCTTCTATTGTGTGTTTTCTCTTTTACTCTCATCTCTCATCCTCGTCATTTTGGTGTAAACCCGTATACAGTGTTTTTTTATCACTTTGTCTTTTAGTGTACCTATACTTCTTTGTATACTTTTATGGAGAGTTCTGTTTTGATCACTTTAATTTTAGTGTATACTTTTATGCAGTGTGTTTGCCATCATCGCTCTGTCTGTTCAGTGTATAGTTGTATGTACCCAAGTGTAACTCTTATATGCGCGTTTGTAATTGACGTAAGACCGTAATAGCCACTACGTGGATGGTTTTTAATACACTGATTGATACGTTTTTTTCCCCCAGAATATTTGAGTTACATAGTAAAACGTACTATACTTAGTGTACCTATACATCCCACGGTAAACCCACGGAAGTCCCACGGTAACCACATTTTTCTGGAAATTACCTCTTCTGCACGTACGGACATTCCAAAGTGCGCGATGATGCCACCGCCTATTTTCTGCAGGATCGGTTGAGGCAGAGCCAGTCATCTCTTTTATTTCACCTCACTGGAAATGGCAAAAGTCGCGTTTTAGCCTGGCGAAAATTCAATGAGTGGTTTATGCCCATGCAGCTAGACTATTATCATCTCAGAACTAAAAGATGAATTCAATTTCATTTTAATTCCTGGATTTTCAGCGAAAATGTAGTTACCAGTAACACAAAGTACGCAATATTGCGCGCAATGTTCACAGTATTCTGGTATCTGGCTCATGAAATAATGTTTTAGGCCTGATGTTATACGTGTCATAATTTAGTAGCCTCGTAGAAAGTGAGGCGAAAACGAGGTCGATTGACACCCTGTTGGATCTTAATTTCAATGACGGACATTAATACACGGCAAAGGAAACTAATTATGTCATTAAATAAAGCAATCATTTGTGTACATTTTCGGAAAGTTTCGTGCATTTTCATCCATTCGTTTGAATGGCATGCCAAATTATGTTAACCCTTGTATTTTTTCACCATTTTCGCGCTACCTTTTTCAGACTGTGTTGTTGGTATTTTTTTTTGCATTTTTCCCAAACACAAAGACAAGTATTACATCCGTTGATATCAAAAATAATAAGAAATATCTACTGGTTATGGAAGAATACTTTTCTTCTGTGAAAATAAGTAAACTTCTGAAAAAAAACATTAAAGTTTACTGCTACTTTTGACATGATGTGATGGCCAAAAGGACGAGTGTCCATTGGACACCCTGCAAATATATGAGCACTAATGCAAATATACAACATGTTACAAAATCTATTAGTTGTTTTCGACTGAATTGATGAATTGTCTTATCAAAAACCTAGTTTTGTATCATTCCATGGTATTTCAGTGCCAAAATTGTCGAATAAGTGCCAACCTGTTCGGCCAAAGCACCTCGCAATCCACCTCGCGATTTTGTTAGACCTAGAAATTAGCATCGCTTTGCTTTCCTTGTCCTGAATTGACGCATCTGACGCGTCGTTTACAAATACTGGCGCAGTTAATATGTTTGAGTCTTCATGGTAGGAGACAGAACCTAGGATCTTTAGGATCTTTACATACCTTGCCTAGGATATAGCCAGCCGGAATTTTTTTTTACGAAGCACAGTGTTGGAGTTGAAAAGTCCTGTAAGAATTTATGCATTCCTACAAATATTTTTTTTAGGAAGCTTTCAGCTGTTTTGCATACCTTGACCTTTAGTAGTATTTCGAAGGAAATACATGTTAACAAAAAATTGCTTGAAGTCAAAGAAGATTCATTCAATGAGTGAGCTCATCAGTTTGTCCATTTCCAAATAATTTTATCATGGTTTCTCAAATTGTTTTCAACCTAGCCACCCCCACCTAGCTTGGAAAGAACCTGCGATTTCTTAGGAAGCACAGTGTTGGACAGCCCTGTAAAAATCAATGTGTTTCTTACACATTTGTTAATAGCTTTCAGTTGTTTTTCATGTGTTAATGTTTTTTTTGTAATCTGAAAAGAATATGTTGAACAAAAGGCTGTTTAGAGTCAGATAAGTATTTAATGAGTGAGCACATAGCCAGTGTGTGTCCACATATACTTATTGTGGTAGAGGTAGGTCATAGGGTAAAGTGTAAACTGCTGTAACCCCAGACATCTTAACATCAGACTTTTCATGCTATCAAATCAGAATGTAAACAATACTGAGGCACTGCTATCAGAAATCATAATGCAGACAATACTGACTCACAGTGAGTCAGTATTGTCTGCATTATGATTTCTGATAGCATGTAAAATCCAAGATTAGGACATATACCTTACCTTACCTTATTGTCATCAGGATATATGGCCTGTCAGAGTCAGGACCCGTTCTCGCTGGGCTCAATAGTTGAAGCCTATCTCAATCTGAGTCTGGAAGGAAGTACTAGATGGCCTCCCAGTGTTGATCAAGTCTGTTTTTGAAGAAGTTGAGACATGTCCGAAGATTGGCAGACCCTATCTCAATATAATTTCAAAATATTTTATATTAATTAATTAATAGTATTTGTAACAATTTAAAGAATTACCTTCAGACAAGAAAATAAAGGTAATATTTTAATTGTATGTCCTTTCAACTTTCCGTTACTGTGCTAAAGCCTAAACATGTCTTTTTGTTTCATCTGTATTGTGCTTTAAGAATGGTCAACTGGTTACATTTTGAAATGCTTATACTGTTGTCATTGTTCAAATTATTAATATCAATGTTATGACAATTGGATTGTTGTAATTTAATTTTGCAACCACAAATTTGAAGTTACATAATTTATGTTATATTACAATTTACAAGCATAATAAATAATGTTTCAGAGATTTTCATATTGGAAGTGAAATCTGTGGTATAATTTTGGAGGGATTGTTATTGAAGCAGAAGGGTCCAATTCATTTAGATACATTTTGTCATTTTGTCCAATTAATTTTGATTCAATTTGATACTATTATAAATGAAGAGGAAATACATTTTTGATCAATGATGAGGCAATGTGAGGACATTATGAAACAGATATTGTTCATGGTTGGGTGGAGTGTACACATTGACTGTCCTCCAAAATATAATTATTTAGTAGTGTCATCTCATTCATTTGAAGAAAATCATAGGATATTCTTTAAAGGAAATAGCTCACCTTCAACATGGGATTTTGAACTGAAATAGCAGTTTTGTAGCCTGTGTTGAGAAATCCTTATCTGCAACTTTTCTTGGCTGAAAAGACTCCAGCCGAAGATATGTGACTTCTTGGCGAAGGAATGCAGCGCATATATGATATACTGTACCGTCTGAGAGTGCCAGCACTACCAGGGCGCATGCGCAGACCAATAACGCACACCATAACATTAATACTTTACGACCTTCTGTCCTGAATTGGCGCGATGCAGGACCATTTTGGAAAAGAAAAAAAGAAACTGTATTAAAAAATATAATAAAATCGTGTACTGAAAAATTTCCGAAGGTGAACTATTTCCTTTAATATGGGTAGAACAAGGTACAGGGTGTCCGGAAAAAAAACATACTCTGGATTTTAGCTCGTGCTTCAATATGCACATGCCAATTTTAAAAAAAACTTGTCATGATTATAGCTGGGAACGTGGCAAAACCGACGAACACAGAAATAAGTCCTTTGAGATGTTTTTTAATATTGCAAAGGCGTTTTGTGTGGAAGCCTACATTCCAGGGTGTGTTCCAGGGTGTCCGGAAACAAAAATACTGTGATTTTCCGTAATAATTTCGGTTATAAACAAGCAATATTAAAAATTAGAGTATCATTATATTCACCAGTTCATGGAAAAACAGATAAGCCATGACATGGGGGGGGGGGGGGGTTGATTTCCGCCCCCTCAGGGTTTTTCAAAGATAGCGAAAAAACGGCGGCGTGCAGCGCCGCCGGGTTTTAGCACATCTGTTAGGAAATCAATTGCGCACACTTTGAAGACAAAAATAACCTCGGGTCATCTCAGGTCAAGTCACCAGACCAGGTCAAGTGACCCCACCTCCAAAATGTTTGCAGTTGTGCCAAAGCCAGAGTTTTTCACTGATCAGTTGGAAACTTACAGGATGTCATGAGGGCATAAGTACTTACAATTTGTTTATCTCGGAATTGTGATATCATTGACCTAAGGTCAGGTAAATTTCGTAACCTCCCCATAATAAGTAAATGGGGAAATATACATTTTTTATTTCCGCCCCCTCAGGGGTTTTCAAAGATAGCGAAAAAACGGCGGCGTGCAGCGCCGCCGGGTTTTAGCACACCTGTTAGGAAATCAATTGCGCACACTTTGAAGAAAAAAATAACCTCGGGTCATCTCAGGTCAAGTCACCAGACCAGGTCAAGTGACCCCACCTCCAAAAATGTTTGCAGTTGTGCCAAAGCCAGAGTTTTTCACCGATCAGTTTGAAACTTACAGGATGTCATGAGGGCATAAGTACTTACAATTTGTTTATCTCGGAATTGTGGATATCGGTGACCTAAGGTCAGGTCAATTTCGTAACCTCCCCATAATAAGTAAATGGGGAAATATACAAATGCTTCCTATTTCAACGATTTGCATGATATTAGTCAAATTACTTCTGGATCATGTTATTATAGGATATTCTTGATGATCCAAGTGTAAGTTTTGTTCAGGGACCCCTATTGGGTCATTTGAGGTCATGCGAGGTCACCATCACTTTTTTGTCAATAACTCCCGACATAATGAAGATAGAGAAGTAAAACAGACATCGATGTGTTTGTATCGTCGAGACACGTCTTCACATATGCAACATGCCCTACATGGGTTACCACTTGACCTTGACCTGAGGTCAAATTTTTAAGTTAACTTAACAAAGTCACCATGTTTATCATTCGAAGTGCCTTGACAAGATAAACATAATGTGTAAACAGTTTTCCGTTATCTTTATTAAGTAAAAAGTTAATAGCGAAAAACGATTAGCATATTTTTTTTACGTCTGAAGCCTCAAATGTTGACCTGAGATCAAATTTGAGGACACCTTACCGATTTAAAATTTAACTGGCTGGCGTTTGCTTGTTTCCGTTTGTTTCTAACTAGCATAGTTTCTGAGATATATGGGAATTTCTGGAGCAATGTCCTAACACAGGAAAACAAACTGGAAAATTTGACCTTTGATGACCTCTGGTAACCTCAATTTTAACCTGACCTAAAACAATACTGATACTTTCGATAGAACATGTATCAAGCTATCAAATGCCGTTTTCCGCTTCTCGCTACGTAGCGTAGTTTCGAGATCTCGGGGGAGGGGGAGGGGGAGGGGGGAGGGGGAGGGGGAGGGGGAGGGGGAGGGGGAGGGGAGGGGGAGGGGGAGGGGGGAGGGGGGAGGGGAGGGGGAGGGAGAGATCAACCCCCCTGCAGTTCGTGTTCGGCGCAAAGCCCCTGCAGTGCGCGGGCTAACACCATACATCTCATATTTCGATATAAGTCGGTTATAGCGGTTATATGGGGCGCCAAATCGAGCTTTGCAAGTTTCAGCTCGATTGGAGTTACGGCTGCCGAGTTATAGCCTCCGGGATTTTGGTGAGGTCACCTTGCATGACTTAGCCGATCAGCTAATAATTCCACAACATATCCAATTCCTAGAAACCCATACATTTTCTGAATGGCAATGAAGCGAGAAACATCTTAGGCCCAGTTTGTTTTGTTGATTCTGACGAAATGACTGGTGACCGGACCCGACCTTGACACGGGCGCAGTGCAAATAGTTTTGTTTTATATTTTTTAAATATGCGTTGGTAAGTTGTCTCTGCACAGGATAAAACAAAATGGAGATGGGTGCTTTCTATAAATGTTCTTTTTAACTGCTCAAAATAACGTTTTCTTTTCTTTTCACCAACACAACAACAACAAAAATGAATTGTCCCATGATGACATTTATTGCGGTTTCTGTGTCACACGAAGGTTTCAGGTTGCAATATAAGCCACTTGAAGATTAAGTTGGGTGAATTTCATGATGACCCATGCGAAATTGTTGCTCAGTGACCTCTGCAAGGTCAGCTGAGGTCATCTGAGGTCACCAACACTTTTTGCCAATAAATCTAGATATAATAAAATATAGACGTGCGAATGACACCACTGTGTTTTTCTCGTCGAGTCGCATCGCCCCATATACAACATGACCTACCTGGGTCACCAAATGACCTTGACTGAGGTCAAATTTTGAAGTTGACCTAACCATGTCACCATTCATGTTTCGAATTGCCTTGACGAGACAAACACGATGGTGTTAAAATTATTTATCTATGTTTAATCGATGCAAAGTTATTCACGAACAACTTGAAGTTGTGTGTTGTTGCTAGTCAAAATAAGTGGATCGTGAATAACTTTGTATCTATTAAATATAGAGCAATAAGGTTAACACAATCGTGTTTTTCTCGTCAAGGCGCTTCGAAGCATATTAATGGGGACCTGGTTAGGTCAACTTCAAAATTTGACCTCGGGTCAAGGTCATTGGGTTACCCAGGTAGATCATGTTGCATATGGGGCGACGTGAATCGACGAGACAAAACAGTGGTGTCATTCGCACGTCTCTCTTTAGTCTACCAATAGTTATTGGCAAAAAGTGATGCTGACCTCAGATGACCTCAGCTGACCTTGCAGAGGTCACTGAGCAACAATTGCACCTGGGTCATCAAGAAATTCACCCAACTTAACCCGCCATTGACGGGGGGGGGGGGGGGGGGTTAACGCCCTGCTGCTGAATTTGGGTAATAGCTAAAAAACGAATAGCGCTATCAACGTGAAACTTTGGGTACCTTATTATAAATCAGGTTTACGTCTTCTGTGAAAAAATAAAGCAATTTCGTCGCCATTTTTTTTAGTTATACCGAATTTAGTAACGTCACTACACACGAGTTTTACACCAAAATCAGCTAAACTTTGCCAGGCCGTAGAAATGCCATATTTAAAGCAAAATGCAATCGAAAAACGCCAAAAGATAGCAAGGGCTACCAACTGGCTATCTCGGAATTGAGAAACTTTTGGGTTTTGCCCAACAAAATCAAAACACTTTTTTGGTGAAAAATGTGAAGAAATTGTGAAATTTAGGTAAAGAAATTTTGGTGAAACCAAAATCTGATTTTTCGAAGATATTCAAAAAGCCGGCATACATGTCGGAGAACCACCTATGGGAAACTACCATACCAAATTTCAGATTGATATCACCATTTTTGACTGACGTAGGACATCTTAAGTATGGGTAACTCATGACGTCATATA
Source organism: Chirona hameri (assembly GCA_036785665.1). Lineage (NCBI taxonomy): Eukaryota > Metazoa > Arthropoda > Thecostraca > Balanomorpha > Balanidae > Chirona > Chirona hameri. The sequence goes on along the minus strand of JAXIVJ010000267.1, from coordinate 182,926 downwards.
AATACAAATTGACCAGATACAGGCAAATAAATTGTACCACCGTATTTCTGAGACAAAATTGGTCTGAACTTGACATAAACTTTACGTAAATGAAGTGAGGTGGTAAAATGACTCGCTATCGTCTATCGAATTATACGTGGAAAATAACTCATAAAACATGTGTTGCATGACTTTCATAGATATTTTAAGCATACTGCCTTTTGTGACCTGACCTTGACCTTGACCTTGGCCAACAATCTCACTTTAGGTCATGCGTGATGTGTATCATACTTTTGGCAGCACCTATTACCACCACATGTACGGTCCCAACAATCATCACGAACCTTCACAAAAGATATCACAGCTTTGTTGGGAGCAAGGCATCCACCTAGTTATTACACTCTCGGCTCCAAACGTGGTAACATAATACACACTCAACTACGGCTAGGAAATTCAGATATAAATGCACCTGTTCCAAATACAAAAATCCCCGCAATTCATGTTACACTGCCCACTTTACGCGCCACTCAGACAAAGTCTCTTTCAACATATCTCCACAGAACTAAACACTGACTTCACTCACTTCACTGCCACCAAACAATACGACACACTTATACATGAGACAAGCATTAGCACCTCAAGTTCTCAGAGGGTAGCACATCTTTTCCAAAAATATATTTCCGACACAAAACGTTTCCGTTCAAATTAGCAGAGGAGCTCGGCACGCGGGGGGCGAAGCTGTTGCTGCGGTCATTGACTAAACAATGCACATGATGGTCAGGTGTAGAAATTAAAAATGTCGCTTGGGGTATGGTGCCTCGTTATAGGCCGAGTGTGCCTTTGCACCATCTACCCACTACCCACTGTTGTTATTGTTTGGCTTCCAATAAATGTTTGTTGTTGTTGTTGTTGTTGTTGTAACCTTGGGTGATCATGGTCTTAATCAAAGGCTTTGGATGGACAATAGTGGCCCATAAGCTCAAATACGTCGATTTTGACCCTTGACCTGGCCGTAACCTGCCATTTTACCTCACTTTGACATTTTTGAGTATGCTTTATATTTATATCATTGAGAGCTTTTGATTGCCGCCTTGTGCGTCTCACTGCGATCATTGGTTCGGAAGATAACTAGGGGGCGTTTAACGCCCCCTCCTCCCCCCCCCCCCCCCCCCCAGTCAATGGCGTTCGGCTGAGACCCTCAGTCAATGCCGGATTAACCTTCAAGTGGCTTATATTGCCTTCGAAACCTTCTGTGACACAGAAACCGCAATAAATTCCATCATGGGACAATTAATCATTTTTTGTTGGGTGGAAAGAGAAAAAGCATTATTTTGACCAATTAAAAAGTACATTTATAGAAAATACCCATCTCCAATTGTTTTCCCTGTGCAAAAGACAACTTAGCAAAGTATATTAAACAAATAGAAAACACAAAATATTTTAACTGCGCTCGTGTCAAGGTCAGTTCAGGTCACTGGAGGTCGCGGAGTCATTTCGTCAGAATCCCCAAAAATGGGCTTGGGATGATGTTCCTCACTTCATTGCCATTCAGAAAATGTATGGGCTTCTAAGAAGTGGATAATTTGTTGTGCAGTTATTGGCTGATCGGCTAAGTCATGCAAAGTGACCTCACCAAAATGCTGGAGGCTATAACTGGGCAGCCGTACCGCCAATCGAGCTGAAACTTGCACAGCGCGATTTGGCGTCCCAGATAGTCCCTATAACGGACTTTGATCGAAATCGGAGATGTAGGATGATACCCCCTTCACCCTCATCGGTCTGTCCTGGAATGCCCCCAGGTATCAGATTTTGGAACAGGATATATACAAATCCAGAAATGCAAAAAAAATATGCTTATAGCTGATCACATTCCTTCAGTACATATACCTTGTTTTCTATACCCTTATACCTAATACACTTGCTGTTTTTGTCTTCTTCAAACCATATAATTTCAAGGTAAATGCTGAAATCATTTAAAGAGACTGTCCCACCTTTGTGAAAGTTGTCGAATCACACTTAATTGTATGTCTACAGTCTACATGTCAGGCGAGGTCAGCTGAACACGTTCGTGAACTTTTTTCCGAGAAAAAATGTTTATCTTGGAAGATATTCAACTTTTAGTTTTAAGCGAAAAGTTGGGTTGGTGACGTCATTTTTTTAAATAACGGAAACCCTTTGTGCTGACAAATATGTGGCACAATTTTTTGTCGACATCTATTGCGCAGAAAAGGCGAACCACCCGGTGTCTAGATTGGCTTAGATTGCGAACCACCGGGAGATCGAGAAATGAAAAGACGAAAATATTCCAAGGCTGACCTTAAAACAAGTCGACTATCATTACCAGTTGGTAATGAGAGACGACGCTGTCGGTTTAGAGTCCTTATTCAAATACACATGGGCCTTATTTTTTACAGATGTCAAAATCAAACTTGAATATCTTTTTGATTAGATCATTGCGGTTGTTTTAACTGCTACCATACTTAATGTCAATGCCTAGCCATAAACAATGGCTATCTCAACTCAAATATAATGTTAAGGTGGGATAGTCCCTTTAAAGGCACACTCTCACCTTAACATTAGTTTTGAGTTGAGATAGCCATGTTGTTGGATTTGCATTGAAATTAAGAAGGGTAGCAGTTTAAACAACCACATAGGTCTAATCAAAAAGAAATTCGAGCTTGGTCTTGACAATTGTAACGAATAAACCCCACGTGTATTTGAATAGGGGTCTAAAGCCGATGGCGTCACCTCTCTTTACCAAATGGTGATGATAGTCGACTTGTTTTAGGGTTAGACTTGGATATATTTGCGTGTTTCAAATGGTTTGGTAATTGGTTTGTTTTGTATTCAAAGCGCCAGAATTGTCTCGAAATAATTGTGCCACACTGGCAGCGTAAATGATTTCTGTATAGCTCTCGGGAGCTCAATATGACGTCATCAACCCAAATATTACAACTTAACATTGTATTAAATTGAGCACTGTTTGTGAGAAACAAATGTCATAATCGTGTTCGGCATTACTTCATATTTTGCACCACAAGCGGCGTACATTTGACAACTTTTGGGAAGGTGGGAGTGTCCCTTTAACCCTATTTGTAACAGGGGGGGGGGGGGGGGGGGGGGCGGATTCCGCCCCCTCATGTTTTTCGCCGATATCTCCAGAACGGCTGGGAGCAGGACCATTAAATTTTGGGACTTTTCATAGAATTGAATATCGCATTTGCAGTCAAAATTTTGAGTTCTTAACCTTAACAGAGGCGGTTCCAGGGCACAGTTTTGGGTGGCTTCGGAGGCGACATTTGGCGATAATACGGAAATGCGATCTTCACGGTTTCTTCCTAACTGCCTCAAGTATGAAGGAGTTACATCGGTTTACGGTGATTGCAATAAGTGCAAATTAGTTTATGTTAATGAAATATCATAAAAATTGCATGGCAGAGGCGGTTTCAGGGGCTTGAAAGGGGGGGGGGGGGGGGGTCCAGGAAGTATTCAATGCTTGGCGGGAAGCCAATAGAGCTATGTAAGGGGCATTTATAGCTATCAAGATGTAAAAGATAGCTTCTGCTTCCATTATTTGCATAATTTGTTACATATAGAGTTTCAGGGGCGTGTACAGGCACATGACAAGGGAGTGACTGGCATGGTGATGACGAGCGATAACGGCGCAATAGACGTTTAGCTTATAATGATATATGCACATATGAGGCCAGAAAAGGGAATAAAGTCATTTTTTTTGCAGAGGCACGCTCAGGAATGGAAGAAAGGGGGTCATATTATTGTAAGGGAACTAAGAGGCATGGGCGTACAATGACATAATATACTGCAGTTTTCGGATGAAACACGCACCACAGGCTACTCTACGAACGATTATAAGATAATAGGCGAGTCCAGGTAGGGTAAAAAGGGGGTAAGCAATACTAATCGAAGTTGTAAGTGAAATAGTCACTGTTGACTAGTCAGTATCATAATAGCGGATAATATACTTATCAAAAGGTCTTGCGCCGCCCCAGTTTGGATCTTGGATACGCCTATGATGTACAACATGCAAAAAGGAACTATCTACGACCAGTAACATATTTATAGTGCTGGGTAGCAACTTGTCTGTGGTTAATATTTTTTTCTTCCAATTTGACCTCCCTTTTTCACTAACCTGGTACCGCCTATGGCAAAAATATGATTTATAACTATTTTGTCTAATGTCACAATCACATACCATTTCATTTATTAAAAAAAAAACATCAAAAAATGGTTTTATTACGCATTTACTTCACCCCCATATTGAGTGACCTGCACATGCCTATGATTTTTGAATTTTCAAACGTCACCGTCATAGATCAATTTACAATTCAATCTATCGATTCCTATTAGTTGTGTTAAAATCGGTCGATAAACATGAAAGCTAGGTTGGGTACAAAATACCACTAAAATTTGTAGTTTTTGCCCCCCTGTTGCCCCCATATCCAAAATTTAGATTTGTTTGTTATTTAGAAATGTAGATCGTGTTGAGGGGAACCAAACGCCGTTTCATTTGTGAAAATCGGACGGGTAGATCTCAAGATCTCGGGGGGGGGGGGGGGGGGGGGCGGAATCCGCCCCCCCTGTTACAAATAGGGGTAGCCAGGAACCTGTTACAAATAGGGTTAAGCTCACCCATGGTATTGTTTTTGTATGAGTGAAATTAGCAGGTATGATGAGTCTGATTATGATCTGTCAGTCAGTAATTGATGTTGGGTCCAGTTTTTATCCAACTTTCAGTTTGAGTTTAAGTTAATGCAAACCCTTTGACTCTATGCCACTGATGAACAGCTTTGGAATCAGTTTGTTGGAGTCAGTAATTTTGGGGAAGTTAGAAAGTGTGAGATTGACAAATTGCATCCACAGTCAGGGAAAGTGAATATTTGTGGAACATCCTGTCTTTGTTTCCTGGTTCTCTTCACGTTGAAATGCCTCTGTTTCAGCTTGCTGGATACACTGAGGCTGCTGAGCAAAGCATGCAGTCTCAGCATGTGCTCCAACTGGTGCTTCTGGACCTGGCGCGGCGAGGGACAGCCACGTTAGGGTGCCGGCGGCTCTGCTGTGGCACCACCTGCGCGGCCGCCAGACGCCGCAACATGCCGCGCTATCGGTTCGAGCTGGAGAACCGACTGCTGTTCGGAGACGTGCTGCGGAACACCGGCCACGTCTCCCCCGCCGCCACGCCGGAGCCCGCGCCGCCGCCGCCCCGGCTCACCATCGTCTCAGAAGCCGGCTTCCCGGAGGGGCGTATTGGTGTACCGGTGCGGCGCTCACGGTCCGCCGCCGCCGCCGCCGCCGCCGCCGCCGCCGCCGCCGCCGCCGCCGCCGCCGCCCCCGCCTCCGCCGCCCCCGCCTCCGCCTCCGCCCCCGCCTCCGCCGCCTGCGCCTCCGCCACCGCCTCCGCCACCGCCTCCGCCCCGGTTCGCGCCCGGCCGCCTGTCGTCCCTCCGCCGGCTGGCTACCTGTACCCAGTGGAGGAGGAGAAGGAGGAGGGGGCGGCCTCGCGGCTTCCCAGCGTCAGTCGCGTGCTGCAGGCCACCATGAGTGAGAGGAGCCGCGCGGCGCTCCGGCGCTGGGAGGAAATGATGGTGGCGCGCCACGGACCGGACGGATTCGCCAAAATCAAGGAGGGTGAGTGATGCACAGAGTGTCCTGCGGGGATGCACTGGTCGGTCGGAGGATCTCCAGGAGATGCTGGTGATCTCCAGGAGATAGACTGGTCCTGCGGGGATGCACTGGTCGGTCGGAGGATCTCCAGGAGATGCTGGTGCTGGGTCTGGTGGATGCAGTGGTCGGTCGGAGGATCTCCAGGAGATGCTGGTGATCTCCAGGAGATAGACTGGTCCTGTGGGGATGCAGTAGTCGGTCGGAGGATCTCCAGGAGATGCTGGTGCTGGGCCTGGTCTTTGTCTGGCCTTTCGTGGCGGTGCTGCGGACTTTCAGCATTATTTTGACTCTGATGCCACTCCACATTTGTGTTTTTTTTTTCCTTCTCCGTATGTATGGTGTTCCACATTTGTGTTGTTTTTTCCTTCTCCGTCTGTATGGTGTTCCACATTTGTGTTGTTTTTTCCCTCTCCGTATGTATGGTGTTCCACATTTGTGTTGTTTTTTCCTTCTCCGTCTGTATGGTGTTCCACATTTGTGTTTTTTTCCCTCTCCGTATGTATGGTGTTCATAACGGTAGCCAGATGAGAGACCCGTCATACGTAGCAGCAATGTCAGTGTGCACCATGCACCAATCGATGAAGATGAGTATTTTGGCCGAATCCGCGATTGTTGTGTTCCTCGTAGTTCTTAGTTCAGAGTTGTACTTGGTCGCTCATAGTTCCTGCTAGCGCTCACGGTTCGTACAACCCAAGTTTACCCGGTAGTTACGCGAGTGAGTTTTCCCTGCTGTTCTCGGCAGCTGTGGCGGGTGGCCAGCTCCACTCGGTGTAACTTACCCTCGCCGTCGCCTTCAGCCATGTTCTCCACGGGCCGGGAGGTGCATCGGGCGATCCACGGCCACCTGCTGGGCCGCGGCCCGGACCGGCCCCTCTCCACGGCCGCCGGCGGCTTCTGGCGCAGCGTGCGGCCCGTGCTGCAGCACGTGGACACGGCGGAACTGGCGGCGGCCGAGCTGCCGCTGCGGCACCCCCAGCTCGGCTACCAGGGCGTGGTCGACTGTGTCGCCCCCTTCAGGTGGGTCGGCAGGGTGAGCGCCGAGGAGGCGCGGCGGGAGTGGCAGTCGGGAGTGGAACGTGGTTAGTGTGGTGGTGAGGTGTCGTGGTGGGGTAGTGATCGGTCAGGGGTCGGGACGTGGTTAGTGTGGTGGTGGGGTGGTGATGTGGGGTAGTGATCGGTCAGGGGTCGGGACGTGGTTAGTGTGGTGGTGAGGTGTCATGGTGGGGTAGTGATTGGTCAGGGGTCGGGACGTGGTTAGTGTGGTGGTGAGGTGTCATGGTGAGGTAGTGATCGGCCAGGGGTCGGGACGTGGTTAGTGTGGTGGTGAGGTGTCATGGTGGGGTAGTGATCGGCCAGGGGACGGGACGTGGTTAGTGTGGTGGTGAGGTGTCATGGTGGGGTAGTGATCGGCCAGGGGTCGGGACGTGGTTAGTGTGGTGGTGAGGTGTCATGGTGGGCTAGTGATCGGTCAGGGGTCGGGACGTGGTTAGTGTGGTGGTGAGGTGTCATGGTGGGGTAGTGATCGGTCAGGGGTCGGGACGTGGTTAGTGTGGTGGTGGGGTGTCATGGTGGGGTAGTGATCGGTCAGGGGTTGGGACGTGGTTAGTGTGGTGGTGAGGTGGTGAGGTGGGGTAGTGATCGGTCAGGGGTCGGGACGTGGTTAGTGTGGTGGTGAGGTGTCATGGTGGGCTAGTGATCGGTCAGGGTTCGGGACGTGGTTAGTGTGGTGGTGAAGTATCATGGTGGGGTAGTGATCGGTCAGGGATCGGGACGTGGTTAGTGTGGTGGTGAGGTGTCATGGTGGGCTAGTGGTCGGTCAGGGGTCGGGACGTGGTTAGTGTGGTGGTGAGGTGGTGAGGTGGGGTAGTGATCGGTCAGGGGTCGGGACGTGGTTAGTGTGGTGGTGAGGTGTCATGGTGGGCTAGTGATCGGTCAGGGTTCGGGACGTGGTTAGTGTGGTGGTGAAGTATCATGGTGGGGTAGTGATCGGTCAGGGATCGGGACGTGGTTAGTGTGGTGGTGAGGTGTCATGGTGGGCTAGTGATCGGTCAGGGTTCGGGACGTGGTTAGTGTGGTGGTGAAGTATCATGGTGGGGTAGTGATCGGTCAGGGATCGGGACGTGGTTAGTGTGGTGGTGGGGTGTCATGGTGGGGTAGTGATCGGTCAGGGATCGGGACGTGGTTAGTGTGGTGGTGAGGTGTCATGGTGGGGTAGTGATCGGTCAGGGGTCGGGACGTGGTTAGTGTGGTGGTGGGGTGGTGAGGTGGGGTAGTGATCGGTCAGGGGTCGGGACGTGGTTAGTGTGGTGGTGGGGTGGTGAGGTGGGGTAGTGATCGGTCAGGGGTCGGGACGTGGTTAGTGTGGTGGTGGGGTGGTGAGGTGGGGTAGTGATCGGCCAGGGGTCGGGACGTAGTTAGTGTGGTGGTGAGGTGTCATGGTGGGGTAGTGATCGGCCAGGGGTCGGGACGTGGTTAGTGTGGTGGTGAGGTGTCATGGTGGGGTAGTGATCGGTCAGGGGTCGGGACGTGGTTAGTGTGGTGGTGGGGTGGTGAGGTGGGGTAGTGATCGGCCAGGGGTCGGGACGTGGTTAGTGTGGTGGTGAGGTGTCATGGTGGGGTAGTGATCGGTCAGGGGTCGGGACGTGGTTAGTGTGGTGGTGGGGTGGTGAGGTGGGGTAGTGATCGGCCAGGGGTCGGGACGTGGTTAGTGTGGTGGTGAGGTGTCATGGTGGGGTAGTGATCGGTCAGGGGTCGGGACGTGGTTAGTGTGGTGGTGGGGTGGTGAGGTGGGGTAGTGATCGGCCAGGGGTCGGGACGTGGTTAGTGTGGTGGTGAGGTGTCATGGTGGGGTAGTGATCGGTCAGGGGTCGGGACGTGGTTAGTGTGGTGGTGGGGTGGTGAGGTGGGGTAGTGATCGGTCAGGGGTCGGGACGTGGTTAGTGTGGTGGTGGGGTGGTGAGGTGGGGTAGTGATCGGTCAGGGGTCGGGACGTGGTTAGTGTGGTGGTGGGGTGGTGAGGTGGGGTAGTGATCGGCCAGGGGTCGGGACGTAGTTAGTGTGGTGGTGAGGTGTCATGGTGGGGTAGTGATCGGCCAGGGGTCGGGACGTGGTTAGTGTGGTGGTGAGGTGTCATGGTGGGGTAGTGATCGGTCAGGGGACGGGACGTGGTTAGTGTGGTGGTGAGGTGTCATGGTGGGGTAGTGATCGGTCAGGGATCGGGACGTGGTTAGTGTGGTGGTGGGGTGGTGAGGTGGGGTAGTGATCGGTCAGGGGTTGGGACGTGGTTAGTGTGGTGGTGAGGTGTCATGGTGGGGTAGTGATCGGCCAGGGGTCGGGACGTGGTTAGTGTGGTGGTGAGGTGTCATGGTGGGGTAGTGATCGGTCAGGGATCGGGACGTGGTTAGTGTGGTGGTGAGGTGTCATGGTGGGGTAGTGATCGGTCAGGGGTTGGGACGTGGTTAGTGTGGTGGTGAAGTATCATGGTGGGGGTAGTGATCGGCCAGGGGTCGGGACGTGGTTAGTGTGGTGGTGAAGTATCATGGTGGGGGTAGTGATCGGTCAGGGGTCGGGACGTGGTTAGTGTGGTGGTGAAGTATCATGGTGGGGGTAGTGATCGGCCAGGGGTCGGGACGTGGTTAGTGTGGTGGTGAAGTATCATGGTGGGGGTAGTGATCGGCCAGGGGTCGGGACGTGGTTAGTGTGGTGGTGAAGTATCATGGTGGGGGTAGTGATCGGCCAGGGGTCGGGACGTGGTTAGTGTGGTGGTGAAGTATCATGGTGGGGGTAGTGATCGGTCAGGGGTCGGGACGTGGTTAGTGTGGTGGTGAAGTATCATGGTGGGGGTAGTGATCGGCCAGGGGTCGGGACGTGGTTAGTGTGGTGGTGAAGTATCATGGTGGGGGTAGTGATCGGCCAGGGGTCGGGACGTGGTTAGTGTGGTGGTGAAGTATCATGGTGGGGGTAGTGATCGGCCAGGGGTCGGGACGTGGTTAGTGTGGTGGTGAAGTATCATGGTGGGGGTAGTGATCGGTCAGGGGTCGGGACGTGGTTAGTGTGGTGGTGGGGTGTCATGGTGGGGTAGTGATGGGTCAGGGGTCGGGACGTTATGGTTCCTTATTATGGTTCCAAACTTCAGCCGGGCTGATTTTGATGGTATTAGAAATGACCTCGCATAGATAAAATGGAACGTTGAGTTGGCAGGTTTAGATGCATGTGAGGCCTGGAATGTTTTCAAAGCTAGATTAAGCCAAATTCAAAATCGGCATATACCCCTCAGGCACAAACGTAACAGAACCAAGGGCAATCCAGTTTGGCTTACCCCAGAAGTAAGGAGTGCTATACAAGCTAAAAGAAGTGCATTTGGCATTTTGAAGGGATCTTCACTAGATATAAATCAGAAGGCCTACCAGAATGCAAGAAATTCAGTTAAGAAAAAGGTCAGAGCAGCTAAAAGGGCAAAGGAACTTGATTTAGCTAGACATTGTAATGCAGATAGTAAGAAGTTCTTCAGTTTTTATAAGTTAAGTACAGTTTCCAAAAATATAGGTCCATTTAAGGTAGATGATGTATTAGTTAGCAAGGACAGTGAAATGGTTGAAGTGCTTAATGATCAGTTTCAATCTGTCTTTACTATCGAGGACCAGAGTAGTATTGCAGCACTTCAGCCTGAGCTAGAGACAGAGGAGACTATAGGAGAGCTAGGTGGCATAAGTAGTGAACTTGTTCTAGAATATCTAAAGAAAGTAAGGCCTAACAAGGCAGAAGGACCTGATGAAATCCATGCTAGACTTTTAAGAGAATCTGAAAGGGAGTTGTCGGTTCCATTAGCCATAATATTTTCTAAATCACTTGCAGATAGTAAAATTCCACTTGATTGGAAAAGAGCAAATGTTGTTCCTATTCATAAAAAGGGAGATAGAAGTAAAGAGGAAAACTATAGACCAGTTAGTCTGACCTCATTAGTCTGCAAGGTGCTTGAATCAATCATCAAAGATAAGATTGTTGAATTCTTGGAGCAAAATGAACTCATCAAGGATACACAGCATGGCTTTAGGAAGGGCCGTTCTTGTTTAACTAATCTTCTGGAGTTTTTGGATGTTGCAACAGATAGCTTTGATCAGGGTAAACAGAAAAAAAATGTAGCTTTTCTTGATTTCAGTAAAGCATTTGACAAAGTCCCCCATACAAGACTGGGGTTGCAACTTAAAATTCATGGGATCAGGGGCAAGATTCTGGATTGGATAGAAACGTGGCTTTCAGGACGCCAGCAAAGGGTTATATTGAATGGGTGCCAATCACAATGGAAGGAGGTTCTCAGTGGGGTTCCACAGGGCTCAGTCCTGGGCCCATTGCTTTTTATAATATTTGTGAATGCAATTGAGAACAGTATAGACAGCAAAGTCTTGAAATTTGCAGACGATCTAAAAGTTGTCAGGATTATTAGAGGAAAACATGATCAGGATGTTTTTCAATCAGATCTGGACAAGCTAGTTGAGTGGTCTGAAGCATGGCAGATGAAATTCAATTTGAGTAAATGTAAGATTATGCACGCTGGACGGGTTAGCAGTAAACATAGGTATGAAATGGGTGGGCAGAAAATGGAGCAGATTGAAAAGGAAAGAGATTTAGGTGTCGTGGTAAACAATAGACTATCAGCGTCAGACCAGGTTGTAGAAGCTAGGAAAAAGGCACTTAGAATGCTAGGGGCCATTAACAGAAATGTTTCCTACAAGAGTGAAAAGGTAATAACAAAACTGTATTGTGCATACGTTAGACCATATTTGGAGTATTGTGTACAAGCCTGGTCTCCAACATATGAGAAAGATTGCTGGTTGTTAGAAAGAGTTCAAAAAAGGGCAACAAAAATGGTTAATTGTCTTGGTAGTTTACCTTATGAAGATAGATTAAAGAAATTGGGTATGTTTTCACTTAGATATAGAAGGCTAAGAGGAGATCTAATTGAAGTCTTCAAATTTGTAAATAGTCAGCATTCCGGATATTTAAAGGGTATGTTTGAGTTCAATAGGGAAAATCGAGGTAGAGGTCATCAGCATAAACTCATTATGAAACAAAGTAGGACTAGGCTACGACAGTCATTTTTCAGTAGAAGGGTTGTAGGACATTGGAATATGCTACCAGGGGATGTCGCTGATGCAGTGACACTTGCTTCCTTCAAAATTAGATTAGATAAATACTTTACAGAGAAGGGATTAGTTCATAAATACTCGTGGGATTAGCCTTCTTTAATGCAGGTAGAGTAAGGTGATTTGAAGGGGCGAGACTGGTGGAGGGGGGGGGGGGGTGGGGGTGGAGGTGGGTGTGGGTGTGGGTGTGGGTGTGGGTGTGGGTGTGGGTGTGGGTGTGGGTGTGGGTGTGGGTGTGGGTGTGGGTGTGGGTGTGGGTGTGGGTGTGGGTGTGGGTGTGGGTGTAGGTGTGGGTGGGGTGGGGTGGGGTGCAACCTCGGATGGGCCCAAGAGGCTCTTTGTTGCACTTTTCTTTTATGTCTTTATGTCTTTATGACGTAGTTAGTGTGGTGGTGAGGTGTCATGGTGGGGTAGTGATCGGTCAGGGGTCGGGACGTGGTTAGTGTGGTGGTGAGGTGTCATGGTGGGGTAGTGATCGGTCAGGGGTCGGGACGTGGTTAGTGTGGTGGTGGGGTGGTGAGGTGGGGGTAGTGATCGGTCAGGGGTCGGGACGTGGTTAGTGTGGTGGTGAGGTGTCATGGTGGGGTAGTGATTGGTCAGAGGTCGGGACGTGGTTAGTGTGGTGGTGGGGTGGTGAGGTGGGGTAGTGATCGGTCAGGGGTCGGGACGTGGTTAGTGTGGTGGTGAGGTGTCATGATGGGGTAGTGATCGGTCAGGGGTCGGGACGTGGTTAGTGTGGTGGTGGGGTGGTGAGGTGGGGTAGTGATCGGTCAGGGGTCGGGACGTGGTTAGTGTGGTGGTGAGGTGTCATGGTGGGGTAGTGATCGGTCAGGGGTCGGGACGTGGTTAGTGTGGTGGTGGGGTGGTGAGGTGGGGTAGTGATCGGCCAGGGGTCGGGACGTGGTTAGTGTGGTGGTGAGGTGTCATGGTGGGGTAGTGATCGGTCAGGGGTCGGGACGTGGTTAGTGTGGTGGTGAAGTATCATGGTGGGCTAGTGATCGGTCAGGGGTCGGGACGTGGTTAGTGTGGTGGTGAAGTATCATGGTGGGGTAGTGATCGGTCAGGGATCGGGACGTGGTTAGTGTGGTGGTGGGGTGTCATGGTGGGGTAGTGATCGGTCAGGGGTCGGGACGTGGTTAGTGTGGTGGTGAGGTGTCATGGTGGGGTAGTGATCGGTCAGGGGTCGGGACGTGGTTAGTGTGGTGGTGAGGTGTCATGGTGGGGTAGTGATCGGCCAGGGGTCGGGACGTGGTTAGTGTGGTGGTGAGGTGTCATGGTGGGGTAGTGATTGGTCAGAGGTCGGGACGTGGTTAGTGTGGTGGTGGGGTGTCATGGTGGGGTAGTGATTGGTCAGAGGTCGGGACGTGGTTAGTGTGGTGGTGGGGTGGTGAGGTGGGGTAGTGATCGGTCAGGGGTCGGGACGTGGTTAGTGTGGTGGTGAGGTGTCATGGTGGGGTAGTGATCGGTCAGGGGTCGGGACGTGGTTAGTGTGGTGGTAGGGTGATGAGGTGGGGTAGTGATCGGTCAGGGGTCGGGACGTGGTTAGTGTGGTGGTGAGGTGTCATGGTGGGGTAGTGATCGGTCAGGGGTCGGGACGTGGTTAGTGTGGTGGTGGGGTGGTGAGGTGGGGTAGTGATCGGTCAGGGCTCGGGACGTGGTTAGTGTGGTGGTGGGGTGGTGAGGTGGGGTAGTGATCGGTCAGGGGTCGGGACGTGGTTAGTGTGGTGGTGAGGTGTCATGGTGGGGTAGTGATCGGTCAGGGGTCGGGACGTGGTTAGTGTGGTGGTGAGGTGTCATGGTGGGGTAGTGATCGGTCAGGGGTCGGGACGTGGTTAGTGTGGTGGTGAGGTGTCATGGTGGGGTAGTGATCGGTCAGGGGTCGGGACGTGGTTAGTGTGGTGGTGGGGTGGTGAGGTGGGGTAGTGATTGGTCAGGGGTCGGGACGTGGTTAGTGTGGTGGTGAGGTGTCATGGTGGGGTAGTGATCGGCCAGGGGTCGGGACGTGGTTAGTGTGGTGGTGGGGTGGTGAGGTGGGATAGTGATCGGTCAGGGGTCGGGACGTGGTTAGTGTGGTGGTGAGGTGTCATGGTGGGGTAGTGATCGGTCAGGGGTCGGGACGTGGTTAGTGTGGTGGTGAGGTGTCATGGTGGGGGTAGTGATCGGTCAGGGGTCGGGACGTGGTTAGTGTGGTGGTGAGGTGTCATGGTGGGGTAGTGATCGGTCAGGGGTCGGGACGTGGTTAGTGTGGTTAGTGTGGTGGTGAGGTGGGGTAGTGATCGGTCAGGGGTCGGGACGTGGTTAGTGTGGTGGTGAGGTGTCATGGTGGGGGTAGTGATCGGCCAGGGGTCGGGACGTGGTTAGTGTGGTGGTGAGGTGGTGAGGTGGGGTAGTGATCGGTCAGGGGTCGGGACGTGGTTAGTGTGGTGGTGAGGTGGTGAGGTGGGGTAGTGATCGGTCAGGGGTCGGGACGTGGTTAGTGTGGTGGTGGGGTGGTGAGGTGGGGTAGTGATCGGTCAGGGGTCGGGACGTGGTTAGTGTGGTGGTGAGGTGTCATGGTGGGGTAGTGATCGGTCAGGGGTCGGGACGTGGTTAGTGTGGTGGTGAGGTGTCATGGTGGGGGTAGTGATCGGCCAGGGGTCGGGACGTGGTTAGTGTGGTGGTGAGGTGTCATGGTGGGCTAGTGATCGGTCAGGGGTCGGGACGTGGTTAGTGTGGTGGTGAAGTATCATGGTGGGGTAGTGATCGGCCAGGGGTCGGGACGTGGTTAGTGTGGTGGTGAGGTGTCATGGTGGGGTAGTGATCGGTCAGGGGTCGGGACGTGGTTAGTGTGGTGGTGAGGTGTCATGGTGGGCTAGTGATCGGTCAGAGGTCGGGACGTGGTTAGTGTGGTGGTGAAGTATCATGGTGGGGTAGTGATCGGTTAGGGATCGGGACGTGGTTAGTGTGGTGGTGAGGTGTCATGGTGGGGTAGTGATCGGTCAGGGGTCGGGACGTAGTTAGTGTGGTGGTGAGGTGTCATGGTGGGGTAGTGATCGGTCAGGGGTCGGGACGTGGTTAGTGTGGTGGTGAGGTGTCATGGTGGGGTAGTGATCGGTCAGGGATCGGGACGTGGTTAGTGTGGTGGTGAGGTGTCATGGTGGGGTAGTGATCGGCCAGGGGTCGGGACGTGGTTAGTGTGGTGGTGAGGTGTCATGGTGGGGGTAGTGATCGGTCAGGGGTCGGGACGTGGTTAGTGTGGTGGTGAGGTGTCATGGTGGGGGTAGTGATCGGTCAGGGGTTGGGACGTGGCTAGTGTGGTGGTGAGGTGTCATGGTGGGGGTAGTGATCGGCCAGGGGTCGGGACGTGGTTAGTGTGGTGGTGGGGTGGTGAGGTGGGGTAGTGATCGGTCAGGGGTTGGGACGTGGTTAGTGGGTGTGGTGGTGAAGTATCATGGTGGGGTAGTGATTGTCAGAGGTCGGGACGTGGTTAGTGTGGTGGTGGGGTGGTGAGGTGGGGTAGTGATCGGTCAGGGGTCGGGACGTGGTTAGTGTGGTGGTGGGGTGGTGAGGTGGGGTAGTGATCGGTCAGGGATCGGGACGTGGTTAGTGTGGTGGTGAGGTGTCATGGTGGGGGTAGTGATCGGCCAGGGGTCGGGACGTGGTTAAAGTGGTGGTGAAGTATCATGGTGGGGTAGTGATCGGTCAGGGGTCGGGACGTGGTTAGTGTGGTGGTGAGGTGTCATGGTGGGGTAGTGATCGGTCAGGGGTCGGGACGTGGTTAGTGTGGTGGTGAGGTGTCATGGTGGGGTAGTGATCGGCCAGGGGTCGGGACGTGGTTAGTGTGGTGGTGAAGTATCATGGTGGGGTAGTGATCGGTCAGGTGTCGGGACGTGGTTAGTGTGGTGGTGAGGTGTCATGGTGGGGTAGTGATCGGTCAGGGGTCGGGACGTGGTTAGTGTGGTGGTGTGGTGTCATGGTGGGGTAGTGATCGGTCAGGGGTCGGGACGTGGTTAGTGTGGTGGTGAAGTATCATGGTGGGGTAGTGATCGGCCAGGGGTCGGGACGTGGTTAGTGTGGTGGTGGGGTGGTGAGGTGGGGTAGTAATCGGTCAGGGGTCGGGACGTGGTTAGTGTGGTGGTGAGGTGTCATGGTGGGGTAGTGATCGGCCAGGGGTCGGGACGTGGTTAGTGTGGTGGTGAAGTGTCATGGTGGGGTAGTGATCGGCCAGGGGTCGGGACGTGGTTAGTGTGGTGGTGAGGTGTCATGGTGGGGTAGTGATCGGCCAGGGGTCGGGACGTGGTTAGTGTGGTGGTGGGGTGGTGAGGTGGGGTAGTTATCGGTCAGGGGTCGGGACGTGGTTAGTGTGGTGGTGAGGTGTCATGGTGGGGGTAGTGATCGGTCAGGGGTCGGGACGTGGTTAGTGTGGTGGTGAGGTGTCATGGTGGGGTAGTGATCGGTCAGGGATCGGGACGTGGTTAGTGTGGTGGTGAGGTGTCATGGTGGGGTAGTGATCGGCCAGGGGTCGGGACGTGGTTAGTGTGGTGGTGGGGTGTCATGGTGGGGGTAGTGATCGGTCAGGGGTCGGGACGTGGTTAGTGTGGTGGTGAAGTATCATGGTGGGGTAGTGATCGGTCAGGGGTCGGGACGTGGTTAGTGTGGTGGTGAGGTGTCATGGTGGGGTAGTGATCGGTCAGGGGTCGGGACGTGGTTAGTGTGGTGGTGAGGTGTCATGGTGGGGTAGTGATCGGTCAGGGGTCGGGACGTGGTTAGTGTGGTGGTGGGGTGGTGAGGTGGGGTAGTGATCGGTCAGGGGTCGGGACGTGGTTAGTGTGGTGGTGAGGTGTCATGGTGGGGTAGTGATCGGTCAGGGGTCGGGACGTGGTTAGTGTGGTGGTGAGGTGTCATGGTGGGGTAGTGATCGGTCAGGGGTCGGGACGTGGTTAGTGTGGTGGTGAGGTGTCATGGTGGGGTAGTGATCGGTCAGGGGTCGGGACGTGGTTAGTGTGGTGGTGAGGTGTCATGGTGGGGTAGTGATCGGTCAGGGGTCGGGACGTGGTTAGTGTGGTGGTGAGGTGTCATGGTGGGGTAGTGATCGGTCAGGGGTCGGGACGTGGTTAGTGTGGTGGTGAGGTGTCATGGTGGGGTAGTGATCGGTCAGGGGTCGGGACGTGGTTAGTGTGGTGGTGAGGTGTCATGGTGGGGTAGTGATCGGTCAGGGGTCGGGACGTGGTTAGTGTGGTGGTGAGGTGTCATGGTGGGGTAGTGATCGGCCAGGGGTCGGGACGTGGTTAGTGTGGTGGTGGGGTGTCATGGTGGGGTAGTGATCGGCCAGGGGTCGGGACGTGGTTAGTGTGGTGGTGGGGTGGTGAGGTGGGGTAGTGATCGGTCAGGGGTCGGGACGTGGTTAGTGTGGTGGTGAGGTGTCATGGTGGGGTAGTGATCGGTCAGGGCTCGGGACGTGGTTAGTGTGGTGGTGAGGTGTCATGGTGGGGTAGTGATCGGTCAGGGGTCGGGACGTGGTTAGTGTGGTGGTGAGGTGTCATGGTGGGGTAGTGATCGGCCAGGGGTTGGGACGTGGTTAGTGTGGTGGTGAGGTGTCATGGTGGGGTAGTGATTGGTCAGGGTCGGGACGTGGTTAGTGTGGTGGTGAGGTGTCATAGTGGGGGTAGTGATCGGCCAGGGGTCGGGACGTGGTTAGTGTGGTGGTGAGGTGTCATGGTGGGGTAGTGATCGGCCAGGGGTCGGGACGTGGTTAGTGTGGTGGGGTGGTGAGGTGGGGTAGTGATCGGCCAGGGGTCGGGACGTGGTTAGTGTGGTGTGGTGGTGAGGTGGGGTAGTGATCGGTCAGGGGTCGGGACGTGGTTAGTGTGGTGGTGAAGTATCATGGTGGGGTAGTGATCGGCCAGGGGTCGGGACGTGGTTAGTGTGGTGGTGAAGTATCATGGTGGGGTAGTGATCGGTCAGGGGTCGGGACGTGGTTAGTGTGGTGGTGGGGTGTCATGGTGGGGGTAGTGATCGGCCGGGGGTCGGGACGTGGTTAGTGTGGTGGTGAGGTGTCATGGTGGGGTAGTGATCGGTCAGGGGTCGGGACGTGGTTAGTGTGGTGGTGGGGTGGTGAGGTGGGGTAGTGATTGGTCAGGGGTCGGGACGTGGTTAGTGTGGTGGTGAGGTGTCATGGTGGGGTAGTGATGGGTCAGGGGTCGGGACGTGGTTAGTGTGGTGGTGAGGTGTCATGGTGGGGTAGTGATCGGTCAGGGGTCGGGACGTGGTTAGTGTGGTGGTGAGGTGTCATGGTGGGATAGTGATCGGTCAGGGGTCGGGACGTGGTTAGTGTGGTGGTGGGGTGGTGAGGTGGGGTAGTGATCGGCCAGGGGTCGGGACGTGGTTAGTGTGGTGGTGAGGTGTCATGGTGGGGTAGTGATCGGTCAGGGGTCGGGACGTGGTTAGTGTGGTGGTGGGGTGGTGAGGTGGGGTAGTGATCGGCCAGGGGTCGGGACGTGGTTAGTGTGGTGGTGAGGTGTCATGGTGGGCTAGTGATTGGTCAGGGGTCGGGACGTGGTTAGTGTGGTGGTGGGGTGGTGAGGTGGGGTAGTGATCGGTCAGGGGTCGGGACGTGGTTAGTGTGGTGGTGAGGTGTCATGGTGGGGTAGTGATCGGCCAGGGGTCGGGACGTGGTTAGTGTGGTGGTGAGGTATCATGGTGGGGTAGTGATCGGTCAGGGGTCGGGACGTGGTTAGTGTGGTGGTGAGGTGTCATGGTGGGGTAGTGATCGGTCAGGGGTCGGGACGTGGTTAGTGTGGTGGTGAGGTGTCATGGTGGGGTAGTGATCGGTCAGGGGTCGGGACGTGGTGAGTGTGGTGGTGAAGTATCATGGTGGGGTAGTGATCGGTCAGAGGTCGGGACGTGGTTAGTGTGGTGGTGAGGTGTCATGGTGGGGGTAGTGATTGGTCAGAGGTCGGGACGTGGTTAGTGTGGTGGTGAGGTGTCATGGTGGGGGTAGTGATCGGTCAGGAGTCGGGACGTGGTTAGTGTGGTGGTGGGGTGGTGATGTGGGGTAGTGATCGGCCAGGAGTCGGGACGTGGTTAGTGTGGTGGTGAGGTGTCATGGTGGGGTAGTGATTGGTCAGGGGTCGGGACGTGGTTAGTGTGGTGGTGAGGTGTCATGGTGGGGGTAGTGATCGGTCAGGGGTCGGGACGTGGTTAGTGTGGTGGTGAGGTGTCATGGTGGGGGTAGTGATCGGCCAGGAGTCGGGACGTGGTTAGTGTGGTGGTGAGGTGTCATGGTGGGGTAGTGATTGGTCAGGGGTCGGGACGTGGTTAGTGTGGTGGTGAGTTGTCATGGTGGGGGTAGTGATCGGCCAGGAGTCGGGACGTGGTTAGTGTGGTGGTGAGGTGTCATGGTGGGGTAGTGATTGGTCAGGGGTCGGGACGTGGTTAGTGTGGTGGTGAGGTGTCATGGTGGGGTAGTGATCGGCCAGGGGTCTGGACGTGGTTAGTGTGGTGGTGAGGTGTCATGGTGGGGTAGTGATCGGTCAGGGGTCGGGACGTGGTTAGTGTGGTGGTGGGGTGGTGAGGTGGGGTAGTGATCGGTCAGGGGTCGGGACGTGGTTAGTGTGGTGGTGGGGTGGTGATGTGGGGTAGTGATCGGTCAGGGGTCGGGACGTGGTTAGTGTGGTGGTGAGGTATCATGGTGGGGGTAGTGATGGGCCAGGGGTCGGGACGTGGTTAGTGTGGTGGTGAGGTATCATGGGGGGGGGGGGGTAGTGATCGGTCAGGGGTTGGGACGTGGTTAGTGTGGTGGTGAGGTGTCATGGTGGGGTAGTGATCGGTCAGGGGTCGGGACGTGGTTAGTGTGGTGGTGGGGTGGTGAGGTGGGGTAGTGATCGGTCAGGGGTCGGGACGTGGTTAGTGTGGTGGTGAGGTGTCATGGTGGGGTAGTGATCGGTCAGGGGTCGGGACGTGGTTAGTGTGGTGGTGGGGTGGTGAGGTGGGGTAGTGATCGGTCAGGGGTCGGGACGTGGTTAGTGTGGTGGTGAGGTGTCATGGTGGGGTAGTGATCGGTCAGGGCTCGGGACGTGGTTAGTGTGGTGGTGAGGTGTCATGGTGGGGTAGTGATCGGTCAGGGGTCGGGACGTGGTTAGTGTGGTGGTGGTGTAGTGATCGGCCAGGGGTTGGGACGTGGTTAGTGTGGTGGTGAGGTGTCATGGTGGGGTAGTGATTGGTCAGGGTCGGGACGTGGTTAGTGTGGTGGTGAGGTGTCATAGTGGGGGTAGTGATCGGCCAGGGGTCGGGACGTGGTTAGTGTGGTGGTGAGGTGTCATGGTGGGGTAGTGATCGGCCAGGGGTCGGGACGTGGTTAGTGTGGTGGGGTGGTGAGGTGGGGTAGTGATCGGCCAGGGGTCGGGACGTGGTTAGTGTGGTGTGGTGGTGAGGTGGGGTAGTGATCGGTCAGGGGTCGGGACGTGGTTAGTGTGGTGGTGAAGTATCATGGTGGGGTAGTGATCGGCCAGGGGTCGGGACGTGGTTAGTGTGGTGGTGAAGTGTCATGGTGGGGTAGTGATCGGTCAGGGGTCGGGACGTGGTTAGTGTGGTGGTGGGGTGTCATGGTGGGGGTAGTGATCGGCCGGGGGTCGGGACGTGGTTAGTGTGGTGGTGAGGTGTCATGGTGGGGTAGTGATCGGTCAGGGATCGGGACGTGGTTAGTGTGGTGGTGGGGTGGTGAGGTGGGGTAGTGATTGGTCAGGGGTCGGGACGTGGTTAGTGTGGTGGTGAGGTGTCATGGTGGGGTAGTGATCGGTCAGGGGTCGGGACGTGGTTAGTGTGGTGGTGAGGTGTCATGGTGGGGTAGTGATCGGTCAGGGGTCGGGACGTGGTTAGTGTGGTGGTGAGGTGTCATGGTGGGGTAGTGATCGGTCAGGGGTCGGGAAGTGGTTAGTGTGGTGGTGGGGTGGTGAGGTGGGGTAGTGATTGGTCAGGGGTCGGGACGTGGTTAGTGTGGTGGTGAGGTGTCATGGTGGGGTAGTGATGGGTCAGGGGTCGGGACGTGGTTAGTGTGGTGGTGAGGTGTCATGGTGGGGTAGTGATCGGTCAGGGGTCGGGACGTGGTTAGTGTGGTGGTGAGGTGTCATGGTGGGGTAGTGATCGGTCAGGGGTCGGGACGTGGTTAGTGTGGTGGTGGGGTGGTGAGGTGGGGTAGTGATCGGCCAGGGGTCGGGACGTGGTTAGTGTGGTGGTGAGGTGTCATGGTGGGGTAGTGATCGGTCAGGGGTCGGGACGTGGTTAGTGTGGTGGTGGGGTGGTGAGGTGGGGTAGTGATCGGCCAGGGGTCGGGACGTGGTTAGTGTGGTGGTGAGGTGTCATGGTGGGCTAGTGATTGGTCAGGGGTCGGGACGTGGTTAGTGTGGTGGTGGGGTGGTGAGGTGGGGTAGTGATCGGTCAGGGGTCGGGACGTGGTTAGTGTGGTGGTGAGGTGTCATGGTGGGGTAGTGATCGGCCAGGGGTCGGGACGTGGTTAGTGTGGTGGTGAGGTATCATGGTGGGGTAGTGATCGGTCAGGGGTCGGGACGTGGTTAGTGTGGTGGTGAGGTGTCATGGTGGGGTAGTGATCGGTCAGGGGTCGGGACGTGGTTAGTGTGGTGGTGAGGTGTCATGGTGGGGTAGTGATCGGTCAGGGGTCGGGACGTGGTTAGTGTGGTGGTGAGGTGTCATGGTGGGGTAGTGATCGGTCAGGGGTCGGGACGTGGTTAGTGTGGTGGTGAGGTGTCATGGTGGGGTAGTGATCGGTCAGGGGTCGGGACGTGGTTAGTGTGGTGGTGAGGTGTCATGGTGGGGTAGTGATCGGCCAGGGGTCGGGACGTGGTTAGTGTGGTGGTGAGGTGTCATGGTGGGGTAGTGATCGGTCAGGGGTCGGGACGTGGTTAGTGTGGTGGTGAGGTGTCATGGTGGGGTAGTGATCGGTCAGGGGTCGGGACGTGGTTAGTGTGGTGGTGAGGTGTCATGGTGGGGTAGTGATCGGTCAGGGGTCGGGACGTGGTTAGTTTGGTGGTGGGGTGGTGATGTGGGGTAGTGATCGGTCAGGGGTCGGGACGTGGTTAGTGTGGTGGTGAGGTGTCATGGTGGGGTAGTGATCGGTCAGGGGTCGGGACGTGGTTAGTGTGGTGGTGAGGTGTCATGGTGGGGTAGTGATCGGTCAGGGGTCGGGACGTGGTTAGTGTGGTGGTGAGGTGTCATGGTGGGCTAGTGATCGGTCATGGGTCGGGACGTGGTTAGTGTGGTGGTGAAGTATCATGGTGGGGTAGTGATCGGCCAGGGGTCGGGACGTGGTTAGTGTGGTGGTGAGGTGTCATGGTGGGGTAGTGATCGGTCAGGGGTCGGGACGTGGCTAGTGTGGTGGTGAGGTGTCATGGTGGGGGTAGTGATTGGTCAGGGGTCGGGACGTGGTTAGTGTGGTGGTGGGGTGGTGAGGTGGGGTAGTGATCGGTCAGGGGTCGGGACGTGGTTAGTGTGGTGGTGAGGTGTCATGGTGGGGTAGTGATCGGTCAGGAGTCGGGACGTGGTTAGTGTGGTGGTGGGGTGGTGAGGTGGGGTAGTGATCGGTCAGGGGTCGGGACGTGGTTAGTGTGGTGGTGAGGTGTCATGGTGGGGTAGTGATCGGTCAGGGGTCGGGACGTGGTTAGTGTGGTGGTGAGGTGTCATGGTGGGGTAGTGATCGGTCAGGGGTCGGGACGTGGTTAGTGTGGTGGTGAGGTGTCATGGTGGGGTAGTGATCGGCCAGGGGTTGGGACGTGGTTAGTGTGGTGGTGAGGTGTCATGGTGGGGTAGTGATTGGTCAGGGTCGGGACGTGGTTAGTGTGGTGGTGAGGTGTCATAGTGGGGGTAGTGATCGGCCAGGGGTCGGGACGTGGTTAGTGTGGTGGTGAGGTGTCATGGTGGGGTAGTGATCGGCCAGGGGTCGGGACGTGGTTAGTGTGGTGGGGTGGTGAGGTGGGGTAGTGATCGGCCAGGGGTCGGGACGTGGTTAGTGTGGTGTGGTGGTGAGGTGGGGTAGTGATCGGTCAGGGGTCGGGACGTGGTTAGTGTGGTGGTGAAGTATCATGGTGGGGTAGTGATCGGCCAGGGGTCGGGACGTGGTTAGTGTGGTGGTGAAGTATCATGGTGGGGTAGTGATCGGTCAGGGGTCGGGACGTGGTTAGTGTGGTGGTGGGGTGTCATGGTGGGGGTAGTGATCGGCCGGGGGTCGGGACGTGGTTAGTGTGGTGGTGAGGTGTCATGGTGGGGTAGTGATCGGTCAGGGGTCGGGACGTGGTTAGTGTGGTGGTGGGGTGGTGAGGTGGGGTAGTGATTGGTCAGGGGTCGGGACGTGGTTAGTGTGGTGGTGAGGTGTCATGGTGGGGTAGTGATGGGTCAGGGGTCGGGACGTGGTTAGTGTGGTGGTGAGGTGTCATGGTGGGGTAGTGATCGGTCAGGGGTCGGGACGTGGTTAGTGTGGTGGTGAGGTGTCATGGTGGGATAGTGATCGGTCAGGGGTCGGGACGTGGTTAGTGTGGTGGTGGGGTGGTGAGGTGGGGTAGTGATCGGCCAGGGGTCGGGACGTGGTTAGTGTGGTGGTGAGGTGTCATGGTGGGGTAGTGATCGGTCAGGGGTCGGGACGTGGTTAGTGTGGTGGTGGGGTGGTGAGGTGGGGTAGTGATCGGCCAGGGGTCGGGACGTGGTTAGTGTGGTGGTGAGGTGTCATGGTGGGCTAGTGATTGGTCAGGGGTCGGGACGTGGTTAGTGTGGTGGTGGGGTGGTGAGGTGGGGTAGTGATCGGTCAGGGGTCGGGACGTGGTTAGTGTGGTGGTGAGGTGTCATGGTGGGGTAGTGATCGGCCAGGGGTCGGGACGTGGTTAGTGTGGTGGTGAGGTATCATGGTGGGGTAGTGATCGGTCAGGGGTCGGGACGTGGTTAGTGTGGTGGTGAGGTGTCATGGTGGGGTAGTGATCGGTCAGGGGTCGGGACGTGGTTAGTGTGGTGGTGAGGTGTCATGGTGGGGTAGTGATCGGTCAGGGGTCGGGACGTGGTGAGTGTGGTGGTGAAGTATCATGGTGGGGTAGTGATCGGTCAGAGGTCGGGACGTGGTTAGTGTGGTGGTGAGGTGTCATGGTGGGGGTAGTGATTGGTCAGAGGTCGGGACGTGGTTAGTGTGGTGGTGAGGTGTCATGGTGGGGGTAGTGATCGGTCAGGAGTCGGGACGTGGTTAGTGTGGTGGTGGGGTGGTGATGTGGGGTAGTGATCGGCCAGGAGTCGGGACGTGGTTAGTGTGGTGGTGAGGTGTCATGGTGGGGTAGTGATTGGTCAGGGGTCGGGACGTGGTTAGTGTGGTGGTGAGGTGTCATGGTGGGGGTAGTGATCGGTCAGGGGTCGGGACGTGGTTAGTGTGGTGGTGAGGTGTCATGGTGGGGGTAGTGATCGGCCAGGAGTCGGGACGTGGTTAGTGTGGTGGTGAGGTGTCATGGTGGGGTAGTGATTGGTCAGGGGTCGGGACGTGGTTAGTGTGGTGGTGAGTTGTCATGGTGGGGGTAGTGATCGGCCAGGAGTCGGGACGTGGTTAGTGTGGTGGTGAGGTGTCATGGTGGGGTAGTGATTGGTCAGGGGTCGGGACGTGGTTAGTGTGGTGGTGAGGTGTCATGGTGGGGTAGTGATCGGCCAGGGGTCGGGACGTGGTTAGTGTGGTGGTGAGGTGTCATGGTGGGGTAGTGATCGGTCAGGGGTCGGGACGTGGTTAGTGTGGTGGTGAGGTGTCATGGTGGGGTAGTGATCGGTCAGGGGTCAGGACGTGGTTAGTGTGGTGGTGAGGTGTCATGGTGGGGTAGTGATCGGCCAGGGGTCTGGACGTGGTTAGTGTGGTGGTGAGGTGTCATGGTGGGGTAGTGATCGGTCAGGGGTCGGGACGTGGTTAGTGTGGTGGTGGGGTGGTGAGGTGGGGTAGTGATCGGTCAGGGGTCGGGACGTGGTTAGTGTGGTGGTGAGGTGTCATGGTGGGGTAGTGATCGGTCAGGGGTCGGGACGTGGTTAGTGTGGTGGTGGGGTGGTGAGGTGGGGTAGTGATCGGTCAGGGGTCGGGACGTGGTTAGTGTGGTGGTGAGGTGTCATGGTGGGGGTAGTGATCGGTCAGGGGTCGGGACGTGGTTAGTGTGGTGGTGAGGTGTCATGGTGGGGTAGTGATCGGTCAGGGCTCGGGACGTGGTTAGTGTGGTGGTGAGGTGTCATGGTGGGGTAGTGATCGGTCAGGGGTCGGGACGTGGTTAGTGTGGTGGTGGTGTAGTGATCGGCCAGGGGTTGGGACGTGGTTAGTGTGGTGGTGAGGTGTCATGGTGGGGTAGTGATTGGTCAGGGTCGGGACGTGGTTAGTGTGGTGGTGAGGTGTCATAGTGGGGGTAGTGATCGGCCAGGGGTCGGGACGTGGTTAGTGTGGTGGTGAGGTGTCATGGTGGGGTAGTGATCGGCCAGGGGTCGGGACGTGGTTAGTGTGGTGGGGTGGTGAGGTGGGGTAGTGATCGGCCAGGGGTCGGGACGTGGTTAGTGTGGTGTGGTGGTGAGGTGGGGTAGTGATCGGTCAGGGGTCGGGACGTGGTTAGTGTGGTGGTGAAGTATCATGGTGGGGTAGTGATCGGCCAGGGGTCGGGACGTGGTTAGTGTGGTGGTGAAGTGTCATGGTGGGGTAGTGATCGGTCAGGGGTCGGGACGTGGTTAGTGTGGTGGTGGGGTGTCATGGTGGGGGTAGTGATCGGCCGGGGGTCGGGACGTGGTTAGTGTGGTGGTGAGGTGTCATGGTGGGGTAGTGATCGGTCAGGGATCGGGACGTGGTTAGTGTGGTGGTGGGGTGGTGAGGTGGGGTAGTGATTGGTCAGGGGTCGGGACGTGGTTAGTGTGGTGGTGAGGTGTCATGGTGGGGTAGTGATCGGTCAGGGGTCGGGACGTGGTTAGTGTGGTGGTGAGGTGTCATGGTGGGGTAGTGATCGGTCAGGGGTCGGGACGTGGTTAGTGTGGTGGTGAGGTGTCATGGTGGGGTAGTGATCGGTCAGGGGTCGGGAAGTGGTTAGTGTGGTGGTGGGGTGGTGAGGTGGGGTAGTGATTGGTCAGGGGTCGGGACGTGGTTAGTGTGGTGGTGAGGTGTCATGGTGGGGTAGTGATGGGTCAGGGGTCGGGACGTGGTTAGTGTGGTGGTGAGGTGTCATGGTGGGGTAGTGATCGGTCAGGGGTCGGGACGTGGTTAGTGTGGTGGTGAGGTGTCATGGTGGGGTAGTGATCGGTCAGGGGTCGGGACGTGGTTAGTGTGGTGGTGGGGTGGTGAGGTGGGGTAGTGATCGGCCAGGGGTCGGGACGTGGTTAGTGTGGTGGTGAGGTGTCATGGTGGGGTAGTGATCGGTCAGGGGTCGGGACGTGGTTAGTGTGGTGGTGGGGTGGTGAGGTGGGGTAGTGATCGGCCAGGGGTCGGGACGTGGTTAGTGTGGTGGTGAGGTGTCATGGTGGGCTAGTGATTGGTCAGGGGTCGGGACGTGGTTAGTGTGGTGGTGGGGTGGTGAGGTGGGGTAGTGATCGGTCAGGGGTCGGGACGTGGTTAGTGTGGTGGTGAGGTGTCATGGTGGGGTAGTGATCGGCCAGGGGTCGGGACGTGGTTAGTGTGGTGGTGAGGTATCATGGTGGGGTAGTGATCGGTCAGGGGTCGGGACGTGGTTAGTGTGGTGGTGAGGTGTCATGGTGGGGTAGTGATCGGTCAGGGGTCGGGACGTGGTTAGTGTGGTGGTGAGGTGTCATGGTGGGGTAGTGATCGGTCAGGGGTCGGGACGTGGTTAGTGTGGTGGTGAGGTGTCATGGTGGGGTAGTGATCGGTCAGGGGTCGGGACGTGGTTAGTGTGGTGGTGAGGTGTCATGGTGGGGTAGTGATCGGTCAGGGGTCGGGACGTGGTTAGTGTGGTGGTGAGGTGTCATGGTGGGGTAGTGATCGGCCAGGGGTCGGGACGTGGTTAGTGTGGTGGTGAGGTGTCATGGTGGGGTAGTGATAGGTCAGGGGTCGGGACGTGGTTAGTGTGGTGGTGAGGTGTCATGGTGGGGTAGTGATCGGTCAGGGGTCGGGACGTGGTTAGTGTGGTGGTGAGGTGTCATGGTGGGGTAGTGATCGGTCAGGGGTCGGGACGTGGTTAGTTTGGTGGTGGGGTGGTGATGTGGGGTAGTGATCGGTCAGGGGTCGGGACGTGGTTAGTGTGGTGGTGAGGTGTCATGGTGGGGTAGTGATCGGTCAGGGGTCGGGACGTGGTTAGTGTGGTGGTGAGGTGTCATGGTGGGGTAGTGATCGGTCAGGGGTCGGGACGTGGTTAGTGTGGTGGTGAGGTGTCATGGTGGGCTAGTGATCGGTCATGGGTCGGGACGTGGTTAGTGTGGTGGTGAAGTATCATGGTGGGGTAGTGATCGGCCAGGGGTCGGGACGTGGTTAGTGTGGTGGTGAGGTGTCATGGTGGGGTAGTGATCGGTCAGGGGTCGGGACGTGGCTAGTGTGGTGGTGAGGTGTCATGGTGGGGGTAGTGATTGGTCAGGGGTCGGGACGTGGTTAGTGTGGTGGTGGGGTGGTGAGGTGGGGTAGTGATCGGTCAGGGGTCGGGACGTGGTTAGTGTGGTGGTGAGGTGTCATGGTGGGGTAGTGATCGGTCAGGAGTCGGGACGTGGTTAGTGTGGTGGTGGGGTGGTGAGGTGGGGTAGTGATCGGTCAGGGGTCGGGACGTGGTTAGTGTGGTGGTGAGGTGTCATGGTGGGGTAGTGATCGGTCAGGGGTCGGGACGTGGTTAGTGTGGTGGTGAGGTGTCATGGTGGGGTAGTGATCGGTCAGGGGTCGGGACGTGGTTAGTGTGGTGGTGAGGTATCATGGTGGGGGTAGTGATCGGTCAGGGGTCGGGACGTGGTTAGTGTGGTGGTGGGGTGGTGATGTGGGGTAGTGATCGGCCAGAAGTCGGGACGTGGTTAGTGTGGTGGTGAAGTGTCATGGTGGGGTAGTGATCGGTCAGGGGTCGGGACGTGGTTAGTGTGGTGGTGAGGTGTCATGGTGGGGTAGTGATTGGTCAGGGGTCGGGACGTAGTTAGTGTGGTGGTGGGGTGGTGAGGTGGGGTAGTGATCGGTCAGGGGTCGGGACGTGGTTAGTGTGGTGGTGAGGTGTCATGGTGGGGTAGTGACCGGTCACGGGTCGGGACGTGGTTAGTGTGGTGGTGGGGTGGTGAGGTGGGGTAGTGATCGGTCAGGGGTCGGGACGTGGTTAGTGTGGTGGTGAGGTGTCATGGTGGGGTAGTGATCGGCCAGGGGTCGGGACGTGGTTAGTGTGGTGGTGAGGTGTCATGGTGGGGTAGTGATCGGCCAGGGGTCGGGACGTGGTTAGTGTGGTGGTGGGGTGGTGAGGTGGGGTAGTGATCGGTCAGGGATCGGGACGTGGTTAGTGTGGTGGTGAGGTATCATGGTGGGGTAGTGATCGGTCAGGGGTCGGGACGTGGTTAGTGTGGTGGTGGGGTGGTGAGGTGGGGTAGTGATCGGCCAGGGGTCGGGATGTGGTTAGTGTGGTGGTGAGGTGTCATGGTGGGGTAGTGATCGGCCAGGGGTCGGGACGTGGTTAGTGTGGTGGTGGGGTGGTGAGGTGGGGTAGTGATCGGCCAGGGGTCGGGACGTGGTTAGTGTGGTGGTGAGGTGTCATGGTGGGGTAGTGATCGGCCAGGGGTCGGGACGTGGTTAGTGTGGTGGTGAGGTGTCATGGTGGGGTAGTGATCGGCCAGGGGTCGGGACGTGGTTAGTGTGGTGGTGGGGTGGTGAGGTGGGGTAGTGATCGGTCAGGGGTCGGGACGTGGTTAGTGTGGTGGTGAGGTGTCATGGTGGGGTAGTGACCGGTCACGGGTCGGGACGTGGTTAGTGTGGTGGTGGGGTGGTGAGGTGGGG
This sequence comes from Chirona hameri, assembly GCA_036785665.1. Lineage (NCBI taxonomy): Eukaryota > Metazoa > Arthropoda > Thecostraca > Balanomorpha > Balanidae > Chirona > Chirona hameri. The sequence continues at coordinate 154,192 of JAXIVJ010000267.1, read as the reverse complement.
TAGTGATCGGTCAGGGGTCGGGACGTGGTTAGTGTGGTGGTGAGGTGTCATGGTGGGGTAGTGATCGGTCAGGGGTCGGGACGTGGTTAGTGTGGTGGTGAGGTGTCATGGTGGGGTAGTGATCGGCCAGGGGTCGGGACGTGGTTAGTGTGGTGGTGAGGTGTCATGGTGGGGTAGTGATCGGTCAGGGGTCGGGACGTGGTTAGTGTGGTGGTGAGGTATCATGGTGGGGGTAGTGATCGGTCAGGAGTCGGGACGTGGTTAGTGTGGTGGTGAGGTGTCATGGTGGGGTAGTGATCGGCCAGGGGTCGGGACGTGGTTAGTGTGGTGGTGAGGTGTCATGGTGGGGTAGTGATCGGTCAGGGGTCGGGACGTGGTTAGTGTGGTGGTGAAGTGTCATGGTGGGGTAGTGATCGGTCAGGGGTCGGGACGTGGTTAGTGTGGTGGTGAGGTATCATGGTGGGGGTAGTGATCGGTCAGGGGTCGGGACGTGGTTAGTGTGGTGGTGAGGTGTCATGGTGGGGTAGTGATCGGTCAGGGGTCGGGACGTGCTTAGTGTGGTGGTGGGGTGGTGAGGTGGGGTAGTGATCGGCCAGGGGTCGGGACGTGGTTAGTGTGGTGGTGAGGTGTCATGGTGGGGTAGTGATCGGCCAGGGGTCGGGACGTGGTTAGTGTGGTGGTGAGGTGTCATGGTGGGGTAGTGATCGGCCAGGGGTCGGGACGTGGTTAGTGTGGTGGTGAGGTGTCATGGTGGGGTAGTGATCGGCCAGGGGTCGGGACGTGGTTAGTGTGGTGGTGGGGTGTCATGGTGGGGTAGTGATCGGCCAGGGGTCGGGACGTGGCTAGTGTGGTGGTGAGGTGTCATGGTGGGGTAGTGATCGGTCAGGGGTCGGGACGTGGTTAGTGTGGTGGTGAGGTGTCATGGTGGGGTAGTGATCGGTCAGGGGTCGGGACGTGGTTAGTGTGGTGGTGAGGTGTCATGGTGGGGTAGTGATCGGTCAGGGGTTGGGACGTGCTTAGTGTTGTGGTGAGGTGTCATGGTGAGGTAGTGATCGGTCAGGGGTCGGGACGTGGTTAGTGTGGTGGTGGGGTGGTGAGGTGGGGTAGTGATCGGTCAGGGGTCGGGACGTGGTTAGTGTGGTGGTGGGGTGGTGATGTGGGGTAGTGATCGGTCAGGGGTCGGGACGTGGTTAGTGTGGTGGTGAGGTGTCATGGTGGGGTAGTGATCGGTCAGGGGTCGGGACGTGGTTAGTGTGGTGGTGAGGTGTCATGGTGGGGTAGTGATCGGTCAGGGGTCGGGACGTGGTTAGTGTGGTGGTGAGGTGTCATGGTGGGGTAGTGATCGGTCAGGGGTCGGGACGTGGTTAGTGTGGTGGTGAGGTGTCATGGTGGGGTAGTGATCGGTCAGGGGTTGGGACGTGCTTAGTGTTGTGGTGAGGTGTCATGGTGAGGTAGTGATCGGTCAGGGGTCGGGACGTGGTTAGTGTGGTGGTGGGGTGGTGAGGTGGGGTAGTGATCGGTCAGGGGTCGGGACGTGGTTAGTGTGGTGGTGGGGTGGTGATGTGGGGTAGTGATCGGTCAGGGGTCGGGACGTGGTTAGTGTTGTGGTGAGGTGTCATGGTGGGGTAGTGATCGGTCAGGGGTCGGGACGTGGTTAGTGTGGTGGTGAGGTGCCATGGTGGGGTAGTGATCGGTCAGGGGTCGGGACGTGGTTAGTGTGGTGGTGGGGTGGTGAGGTGGGGTAGTGATCGGCCAGGGGTCGGGACGTGGTTAGTGTGGTGGTGGGGTGGTGATGTGGGGTAGTGATCGGTCAGGGGTCGGGACGTGGTTAGTGTTGTGGTGAGGTGTCATGGTGGGGTAGTGATCGGTCAGGGGTCGGGACGTGGTTAGTGTGGTGGTGAGGTGTCATGGTGGGGTAGTGATCGGTCAGGGGTCGGGACGTGGTTAGTGTGGTGGTGAGGTGTCATGGTGGGGTAGTGATCGGTCAGGGGTCGGGACGTGGTTAGTGTGGTGGTGGGGTGGTGAGGTGGGGTAGTGATCGGTCAGGGGTCGGGACGTGGTTAGTGTGGTGGTGAAGTATCATGGTGGGGTAGTGATCGGCCAGGGGTCGGGACGACGTGGTTAGTGTGGTGGTGAGGTGTCATGGTGGGGTAGTGATCGGTCAGGGATCGGGACGTGGTTAGTGTGGTGGTGGGGTGGTGAGGTGGGTTAGTGATCGGTCAGGGGTCGGAACGTGCTTAGTGTGGTGGTGAGGTGTCATGGTGGGGGTAGTGATCGGCCAGGGGTCGGGACGTGGTTAGTGTGGTGGTGGGGTGGTGATGTGGGGTAGTGATCGGCCAGGGGTCGGGACGTGGTTAGTGTGGTGGTGGGGTGGTGAGGTGGGGTAGTGATCGGTCAGGGGTCGGGACGTGGTTAGTGTGGTGGTGAGGTGTCATGGTGGGGTAGTGATCGGCCAGGGGTCGGGACGTGGCTAGTGTGGTGGTGAGGTGTCATGGTGGGGGTAGTGATCGGTCAGGGGTCGGGACGTGGTTAGTGTGGTGGTGAAGTATCATGGTGGGGTAGTGATCGGTCAGGGGTCGGGACGTGGTTAGTGTGGTGGTGGGGTGGTGATGTGGGGTAGTGATCGGCCAGGGGTCGGGACGTGGTTAGTGTGGTGGTGGGGTGGTGATGTGGGGTAGTGATCGGCCAGGGGTCGGGACGTGGTTAGTGTGGTGGTGGGGTGGTGAGGTGGGGTAGTGATCGGCCAGGGGTCGGGACGTGGTTAGTGTGGTGGTGGGGTGGTGAGGTGGGGTAGTGATCGGCCAGGGGTCGGGACGTGGTTAGTGTGGTGGTGAGGTGTCATGGTGGGGTAGTGATCGGTCAGGGGTCGGGACGTGGTTAGTGTGGTGGTGAGGTGTCATGGTGGGGTAGTGATCGGTCAGGGGTCGGGACGTGGTTAGTGTGGTGGTGAGGTGTCATGGTGGGGTAGTGATCGGCCAGGGGTCGGGACGTGGTTAGTGTGGTGGTGAGGTGTCATGGTGGGGTAGTGATCGGTCAGGGGTCGGGACGTGGTTAGTGTGGTGGTGAGGTGTCATGGTGGGGTAGTGATCGGCCAGGGGTCGGGACGTGGTTAGTGTGGTGGTGAGGTGTCATGGTGGGGTAGTGATCGGCCAGGGGTCGGGACGTGGTTAGTGTGGTGGTGAGGTGTCATGGTGGGGTAGTGATCGGCCAGGGGTCGGGACGTGGTTAGTGTGGTGGTGGGGTGGTGAGGTGGGGTATAGATCGGCCTGGGGTCGGGACGTGGTTAGTGTGGTGGTGAGGTGTCATGGTGGGGTAGTGATCGGCCAGGGGTCGGGACGTGGTTAGTGTGGTGGTGGGGTGGTGAGGTGGGGTAGTGATCGGCCAGGGGTCGGGACGTGGTTAGTGTGGTGGTGGGGTGGTGAGGTGGGGTAGTGATCGGCCAGGGGTCGGGACGTGGTTAGTGTGGTGGTGGGGTGGTGATGTGGGGTAGTGATCGGTCAGGGGTCGGGACGTGGTTAGTGTTGTGGTGAGGTGTCATGGTGGGGTAGTGATCGGTCAGGGGTCGGGACGTGGTTAGTGTGGTGGTGAGGTGTCATGGTGGGGTAGTGATCGGTCAGGGGTCGGGACGTGGTTAGTGTGGTGGTGGGGTGGTGAGGTGGGGTAGTGATCGGTCAGGGGTCGGGACGTGGTTAGTTGGTGGTGGGGTGGTGATGTGGGGTAGTGATCGGTCAGGGGTCGGGACGTGGTTAGTGTTGTGGTGAGGTGTCATGGTGGGGTAGTGATCGGTCAGGGGTCGGGACGTGGTTAGTGTGGTGGTGAGGTGCCATGGTGGGGTAGTGATCGGTCAGGGGTCGGGACGTGGTTAGTGTGGTGGTGGGGTGGTGAGGTGGGGTAGTGATCGGCCAGGGGTCGGGACGTGGTTAGTGTGGTGGTGGGGTGGTGATGTGGGGTAGTGATCGGTCAGGGGTCGGGACGTGGTTAGTGTTGTGGTGAGGTGTCATGGTGGGGTAGTGATCGGTCAGGGGTCGGGACGTGGTTAGTGTGGTGGTGAGGTGTCATGGTGGGGTAGTGATCGGTCAGGGGTCGGGACGTGGTTAGTGTGGTGGTGGGGTGGTGAGGTGGGGTAGTGATCGGTCAGGGGTCGGGACGTGGTTAGTGTGGTGGTGAAGTATCATGGTGGGGTAGTGATCGGCCAGGGGTCGGGACGACGTGGTTAGTGTGGTGGTGAGGTGTCATGGTGGGGTAGTGATCGGTCAGGGGTCGGAACGTGCTTAGTGTGGTGGTGAGGTGTCATGGTGGGGGTAGTGATCGGCCAGGGGTCGGGACGTGGTTAGTGTGGTGGTGGGGTGGTGATGTGGGGTAGTGATCGGCCAGGGGTCGGGACGTGGTTAGTGTGGTGGTGGGGTGGTGAGGTGGGGTAGTGATCGGTCAGGGGTCGGGACGTGGTTAGTGTGGTGGTGAGGTGTCATGGTGGGGTAGTGATCGGCCAGGGGTCGGGACGTGGCTAGTGTGGTGGTGAGGTGTCATGGTGGGGGTAGTGATCGGTCAGGGGTCGGGACGTGGTTAGTGTGGTGGTGAAGTATCATGGTGGGGTAGTGATCGGTCAGGGGTCGGGACGTGGTTAGTGTGGTGGTGGGGTGGTGATGTGGGGTAGTGATCGGCCAGGGGTCGGGACGTGGTTAGTGTGGTGGTGGGGTGGTGATGTGGGGTAGTGATCGGCCAGGGGTCGGGACGTGGTTAGTGTGGTGGTGGGGTGGTGAGGTGGGGTAGTGATCGGCCAGGGGTCGGGACGTGGTTAGTGTGGTGGTGGGGTGGTGAGGTGGGGTAGTGATCGGCCAGGGGTCGGGACGTGGTTAGTGTGGTGGTGAGGTGTCATGGTGGGGTAGTGATCGGTCAGGGGTCGGGACGTGGTTAGTGTGGTGGTGAGGTGTCATGGTGGGGTAGTGATCGGCCAGGGGTCGGGACGTGGTTAGTGTGGTGGTGAGGTGTCATGGTGGGGTAGTGATGGGTCAGGGGTCGGGACGTGGTTAGTGTGGTGGTGAGGTGTCATGGTGGGGTAGTGATCGGCCAGGGGTCGGGACGTGGTTAGTGTGGTGGTGAGGTGTCATGGTGGGGTAGTGATCGGTCAGGGGTTGGGACGTGGTTAGTGTGGTGGTGGGGTGGTGAGGTGGGGTAGTGATCGGCCAGGGGTCGGGACGTGGTTAGTGTGGTGGTGAGGTGTCATGGTGGGGTAGTGATCGGTCAGGGGTCGGGACGTGGTTAGTGTGGTGGTGAGGTGTCATGGTGGGGTAGTGATCGGTCAGGGGTTGGGACGTGGTTAGTGTGGTGGTGAGGTGTCATGGTGGGGTAGTGATCGGTCAGGGGTTGGGACGTGGTTAGTGTGGTGGTGAGGTGTCATGGTGGGGTAGTGATCGGTCAGGGGTCGGGACGTGGTTAGTGTGGTGGTGAGGTGTCATGGTGGGGTAGTGATCGGTCAGGGGTTGGGACGTGGTTAGTGTGGTGGTGGGGTGGTGAGGTGGGGTAGTGATCGGTCAGGGGTCGGGACGTGGTTAGTGTGGTGGTGGGGTGGTGAGGTGGGGTAGTGATCGGTCAGGGGTCGGGACGTGGTTAGTGTGGTGGTGAGGTGTCATGGTGGGGTAGTGATCGGTCAGGGGTCGGGACGTGGTTAGTGTGGTGGTGAGGTGTCATGGTGGGGTAGTGATCGGTCAGGGGTTGGGACGTGGTTAGTGTGGTGGTGAGGTGTCATGGTGGGGTAGTGATCGGTCAGGGGTCGGGACGTGGTTAGTGTGGTGGTGAGGTGTCATGGTGGGGTAGTGATCGGTCAGGGGTCGGGACGTGGTTAGTGTGGTGGTGAGGTGTCATGGTGGGGTAGTGATCGGTCAGGGGTCGGGACGTGGTTAGTGTGGTGGTGAAGTGTCATGGTGGGGGTAGTGATTGGTCAGAGGTCGGGACGTGGTTAGTGTGGTGGTGAGGTGTCATGGTGGGGTAGTGATCGGTCAGGGGTCGGGACGTGGTTAGTGTGGTGGTGAGGTGTCATGGTGGGGGTAGTGATCGGTCAGGAGTCGGGACGTGGTTAGTGTGGTGGTGGGGTGGTGATGTGGGGTAGTGATCGGCCAGGAGTCGGGACGTGGTTAGTGTGGTGGTGAGGTGTCATGGTGGGGGTAGTGATCGGTCAGGAGTCGGGACGTGGTTAGTGTGGTGGTGGGGTGGTGAGGTGGGGTAGTGATCGGCCAGGGGTCGGGACGTGGTTAGTGTGGTGGTGAGGTGTCATGGTGGGCTAGTGATCGGCCAGGGGTCGGGACGTGGTTAGTGTGGTGGTGAGGTGTCATGGTGGGGTAGTGATCGGTCAGGGGTTGGGACGTGGTTAGTGTGGTGGTGAGGTGTCATGGTGGGGTAGTGATCGGTCAGAGGTCGGGACGTGGTTAGTGTGGTGGTGGGGTGGTGAGGTGGGGTGGTGAGGTGGGGTAGTGATCGGTCAGGGTTCGGGACGTGGTTAGTGTGGTGGTGAGGTGTCATGGTGGGGTAGTGATCGGCCAGGGGTCGGGACGTGGTTAGTGTGGTGGTGAGGTGTCATGGTGGGGTAGTGATCGGTCAGGGTTCGGGACGTGGTTAGTGTGGTGGTGAGGTGTCATGGTGGGGTAGTGATCGGTCAGGGTTCGGGACGTGGTTAGTGTGGTGGTGAGGTGTCATGGTGGGGTAGTGATCGGTCAGGGTTCGGGACGTGGTTAGTGTGGTGGTGAGGTGTCATGGTGGGGTAGTGATCGGTCAGGGTTCGGGACGTGGTTAGTGTGGTGGTGAGGTGTCATGGTGGGGTAGTGATCGGTCAGGGTTCGGGACGTGGTTAGTGTGGTGGTGAGGTGTCATGGTGGGGTAGTGATCGGTCAGGGTTCGGGACGTGGTTAGTGTGGTGGTGAGGTGTCATGGTGGGGTAGTGATCGGTCAGGGTTCGGGACGTGGTTAGTGTGGTGGTGAGGTGTCATGGTGGGGTAGTGATCGGCCAGGGGTCGGGACGTGGTTAGTGTGGTGGTGAGGTGTCATGGTGGGGTAGTGATCGGTCAGGGTTCGGGACGTGGTTAGTGTGGTGGTGAGGTGTCATGGTGGGGTAGTGATCGGTCAGGGTTCGGGACGTGGTTAGTGTGGTGGTGAGGTGTCATGGTGGGGTAGTGATCGGCCAGGGGTCGGGACGTGGTTAGTGTGGTGGTGAGGTGTCATGGTGGGGTAGTGATCGGCCAGGGGTCGGGACGTGGTTAGTGTGGTGGTGAGGTGTCATGGTGGGGTAGTGATCGGTCAGGGGTCGGGACGTGGTTAGTGTGGTGGTGAGGTGTCATGGTGGGGTAGTGATCGGTCAGAGGTCGGGACGTGGTTAGTGTGGTGGTGGGGTGGTGAGGTGGGGTGGTGAGGTGGGGTAGTGATCGGTCAGGGTTCGGGACGTAGTTAGTGTGGTGGTGAGGTGTCATGGTGGGGTAGTGATCGGTCAGGGGTCGGGACGTGGTTAGTGTGGTGGTGAGGTGTCATGGTGGGGTAGTGACCGGTCACGGGTCGGGACGTGGTTAGTGTGGTGGTGGGGTGGTGAGGTGGGGTAGTGATCGGTCAGGGGTCGGGACGTGGTTAGTGTGGTGGTGGGGTGTCATGGTGGGGTAGCGATCGGTCAGGGGTCGGGACGTGGTTAGTGTGGTGGTGAGGTGTCATGGTGGGGTAGTGATCGGTCAGGGGTCGGGACGTGGTTAGTGTGGTGGTGAGGTGTCATGGTGGGGTAGTGATCGGTCAGGGGTCGGGACGTGGTTAGTGTGGTGGTGAGGTGTCATGGTGGGGTAGTGATCGGTCAGGGGTCGGGACGTGGTTAGTGTGGTGGTGGGGTGTCATGGTGGGGTAGTGATCGGTCAGGGGTCGGGACGTGGTTAGTGTGGTGGTGGGGTGGTGAGGTGGGGTAGTGATCGGTCAGGGGTCGGGACGTGGTTAGTGTGGTGGTGGGGTGTCATGGTGGGGTAGTGATCGGTCAGGGGTCGGGACGTGGTTAGTGTGGTGGTGAGGTATCATGGTGGGGTAGTGATTGGTCAGGGGTTGGGACGTGGTTAGTGTGGTGGTGAGGTGTCATGGTGGGGTAGTGATTGGTCAGGGGTCGGGACGTGGTTAGTGTGGTGGTGAGGTGTCATGGTGGGCTAGTGATCGGTCAGGGGTCGGGACGTGGTTAGTGTGGTGGTGAGGTGTCATGGTGGGGTAGTGATCGGTCAGGGGTCGGGACGTGGTTAGTGTGGTGGTGGGGTGGTGAGGTGGGGTAGTGATCGGTCAGGGGTCGGGACGTGGTTAGTGTGGTGGTGGGGTGGTGAGGTGGGGTAGTGATCGGTCAGGGGTCGGGACGTGGTTAGTGTGGTGGTGGGGTGGTGAGGTGGGGTAGTGATCGGTCAGGGGTCGGGACGTGGTTAGTGTGGTGGTGAGGTGTCATGGTGGGGTAGTGATCGGTCAGGGGTCGGGACGTGGTTAGTGTGGTGGTGAGGTGTCATGGTGGGGGCAGTGATCGGTCAGGGGTCGGGACGTGGTTAGTGTGGTGGTGGGGTGGTGAGGTGGGGTAGTGATCGGTCAGGGGTCGGGACGTGGTTAGTGTGGTGGTGAGGTGTCATGGTGGGGTAGTGATCGGTCAGGGGTCGGGACGTGGTTAGTGTGGTGGTGGGGTGGTGAGGTGGGGTAGTGATCGGTCAGGGGTCGGGACGTGGTTAGTGTGGTGGTGAGGTGTCATGGTGGGCTAGTGATCGGCCAGGGGTCGGGACGTGGTTAGTGTGGTGGTGGGGTGGTGATGTGGGGTAGTGATCGGCCAGGGGTCGGGACGTGGTTAGTGTGGTGGTGAGGTGTCATGGTGGGGTAGTGATCGGTCAGGGGTCGGGACGTGGTTAGTGTGGTGGTGAGGTGTCATGGGGGGGGGGGGGGGTAGTGATCGGTCAGGGGTCGGGACGTGGTTAGTGTGGTGGTGAGGTGTCATGGTGGGGTAGTGATCGGTCAGGGGTCGGGACGTGGTTAGTGTGGTGGTGAGGTGTCATGGTGGGGTAGTGATCGGCCAGGGGTCGGGACGTGGTTAGTGTGGTGGTGAGGTGTCATGGTGGGGTAGTGATGGGTCAGGGGTCGGGACGTGGTTAGTGTGGTGGTGAGGTGTCATGGTGGGGTAGTGATCGGCCAGGGGTCGGGACGTGGTTAGTGTGGTGGTGAGGTGTCATGGTGGGGTAGTGATCGGCCAGGGGTCGGGACGTGGTTAGTGTGGTGGTGAGGTGTCATGGTGGGGTAGTGATCGGCCAGGGGTCGGGACGTGGTTAGTGTGGTGGTGGGGTGGTGAGGTGGGGTATAGATCGGCCTGGGGTCGGGACGTGGTTAGTGTGGTGGTGAGGTGTCATGGTGGGGTAGTGATCGGCCAGGGGTCGGGACGTGGTTAGTGTGGTGGTGGGGTGGTGAGGTGGGGTAGTGATCGGCCAGGGGTCGGGACGTGGTTAGTGTGGTGGTGGGGTGGTGAGGTGGGGTAGTGATCGGCCAGGGGTCGGGACGTGGTTAGTGTGGTGGTGGGGTGGTGATGTGGGGTAGTGATCGGTCAGGGGTCGGGACGTGGTTAGTGTTGTGGTGAGGTGTCATGGTGGGGTAGTGATCGGTCAGGGGTCGGGACGTGGTTAGTGTGGTGGTGAGGTGTCATGGTGGGGTAGTGATCGGTCAGGGGTCGGGACGTGGTTAGTGTGGTGGTGGGGTGGTGAGGTGGGGTAGTGATCGGTCAGGGGTCGGGACGTGGTTAGTGTGGTGGTGGGGTGGTGATGTGGGGTAGTGATCGGTCAGGGGTCGGGACGTGGTTAGTGTTGTGGTGAGGTGTCATGGTGGGGTAGTGATCGGTCAGGGGTCGGGACGTGGTTAGTGTGGTGGTGAGGTGCCATGGTGGGGTAGTGATCGGTCAGGGGTCGGGACGTGGTTAGTGTGGTGGTGGGGTGGTGAGGTGGGGTAGTGATCGGCCAGGGGTCGGGACGTGGTTAGTGTGGTGGTGGGGTGGTGATGTGGGGTAGTGATCGGTCAGGGGTCGGGACGTGGTTAGTGTTGTGGTGAGGTGTCATGGTGGGGTAGTGATCGGTCAGGGGTCGGGACGTGGTTAGTGTGGTGGTGAGGTGTCATGGTGGGGTAGTGATCGGTCAGGGGTCGGGACGTGGTTAGTGTGGTGGTGGGGTGGTGAGGTGGGGTAGTGATCGGTCAGGGGTCGGGACGTGGTTAGTGTGGTGGTGAAGTATCATGGTGGGGTAGTGATCGGCCAGGGGTCGGGACGACGTGGTTAGTGTGGTGGTGAGGTGTCATGGTGGGGTAGTGATCGGTCAGGGGTCGGAACGTGCTTAGTGTGGTGGTGAGGTGTCATGGTGGGGGTAGTGATCGGCCAGGGGTCGGGACGTGGTTAGTGTGGTGGTGGGGTGGTGATGTGGGGTAGTGATCGGCCAGGGGTCGGGACGTGGTTAGTGTGGTGGTGGGGTGGTGAGGTGGGGTAGTGATCGGTCAGGGGTCGGGACGTGGTTAGTGTGGTGGTGAGGTGTCATGGTGGGGTAGTGATCGGCCAGGGGTCGGGACGTGGCTAGTGTGGTGGTGAGGTGTCATGGTGGGGGTAGTGATCGGTCAGGGGTCGGGACGTGGTTAGTGTGGTGGTGAAGTATCATGGTGGGGTAGTGATCGGTCAGGGGTCGGGACGTGGTTAGTGTGGTGGTGGGGTGGTGATGTGGGGTAGTGATCGGCCAGGGGTCGGGACGTGGTTAGTGTGGTGGTGGGGTGGTGATGTGGGGTAGTGATCGGCCAGGGGTCGGGACGTGGTTAGTGTGGTGGTGGGGTGGTGAGGTGGGGTAGTGATCGGCCAGGGGTCGGGACGTGGTTAGTGTGGTGGTGGGGTGGTGGGGTGGGGTAGTGATCGGCCAGGGGTCGGGACGTGGTTAGTGTGGTGGTGAGGTGCCATGGTGGGGTAGTGATCGGTCAGGGGTCGGGACGTGGTTAGTGTGGTGGTGAGGTGTCATGGTGGGGTAGTGATCGGTCAGGGGTCGGGACGTGGTTAGTGTGGTGGTGAAGTGTCATGGTGGGGGTAGTGATTGGTCAGAGGTCGGGACGTGGTTAGTGTGGTGGTGAAGTGTCATGGTGGGGGTAGTGATTGGTCAGAGGTCGGGACGTGGTTAGTGTGGTGGTGAGGTGTCATGGTGGGGGTAGTGATCGGTCAGGAGTCGGGACGTGGTTAGTGTGGTGGTGGGGTGGTGATGTGGGGTAGTGATCGGCTAGGAGTCGGGACGTGGTTAGTGTGGTGGTGAGGTGTCATGGTGGGGGTAGTGATCGGTCAGGAGTCGGGACGTGGTTAGTGTGGTGGTGGGGTGGTGAGGTGGGGTAGTGATCGGCCAGGGGTCGGGACGTGGTTAGTGTGGTGGTGAGGTGTCATGGTGGGCTAGTGATCGGCCAGGGGTCGGGACGTGGTTAGTGTGGTGGTGAGGTGTCATGGTGGGGTAGTGATCGGTCAGGGGTTGGGACGTGGTTAGTGTGGTGGTGAGGTGTCATGGTGGGGTAGTGATCGGTCAGAGGTCGGGACGTGGTTAGTGTGGTGGTGGGGTGGTGAGGTGGGGTGGTGAGGTGGGGTAGTGATCGGTCAGGGTTCGGGACGTGGTTAGTGTGGTGGTGAGGTGTCATGGTGGGGTAGTGATCGGCCAGGGGTCGGGACGTGGTTAGTGTGGTGGTGAGGTATCATGGTGGGGTAGTGATCGGTCAGGGGTTGGGACGTGGTTAGTGTGGTGGTGAGGTGTCATGGTGGGGTAGTGATCGGTCAGAGGTCGGGACGTGGTTAGTGTGGTGGTGGGGTGGTGAGGTGGGGTGGTGAGGTGGGGTAGTGATCGGTCAGGGGTCGGGACGTGGTTAGTGTGGTGGTGGGGTGTCATGGTGGGGTAGTGATTGGTCAGGGGTTGGGACGTGGTTAGTGTGGTGGTGAGGTGTCATGGTGGGGTAGTGATCGGTCAGGGGTCGGGACGTGGTTAGTGTGGTGGTGAGGTGTCATGGTGGGGTAGTGATCGGTCAGGGGTCGGGACGTGGTTAGTGTGGTGGTGGGGTGGTGAGGTGGGGTAGTGATCGGTCAGGGGTCGGGACGTGGTTAGTGTGGTGGTGGGGTGGTGAGGTGGGGTAGTGATCGGTCAGGGGTCGGGACGTGGTTAGTGTGGTGGTGGGGTGGTGAGGTGGGGTAGTGATCGGTCAGGGGTCGGGACGTGGTTAGTGTGGTGGTGAGGTGTCATGGTGGGGTAGTGATCGGTCAGGGGTCGGGACGTGGTTAGTGTGGTGGTGAGGTGTCATGGTGGGGTAGTGATCGGTCAGGGGTCGGGACGTGGTTAGTGTGGTGGTGGGGTGGTGAGGTGGGGTAGTGATCGGTCAGGGGTCGGGACGTGGTTAGTGTGGTGGTGAGGTGTCATGGTGGGGTAGTGATCGGTCAGGGGTCGGGACGTGGTTAGTGTGGTGGTGAGGTGTCATGGTGGGGTAGTGATCGGTCAGGGGTCGGGACGTGGTTAGTGTGGTGGTGGGGTGGTGAGGTGGGGTAGTGATCGGTCAGGGGTCGGGACGTGGTTAGTGTGGTGGTGAGGTGTCATGGTGGGGTAGTGATCGGTCAGGGGTCGGGACGTGGTTAGTGTGGTGGTGGGGTGGTGAGGTGGGGTAGTGATCGGTCAGGGGTCGGGACGTGGTTAGTGTGGTGGTGAGGTGTCATGGTGGGCTAGTGATCGGCCAGGGGTCGGGACGTGGTTAGTGTGGTGGTGGGGTGGTGATGTGGGGTAGTGATCGGCCAGGGGTCGGGACGTGGTTAGTGTGGTGGTGAGGTGTCATGGTGGGATAGTGATCGGCCAGGGGTCGGGACGTGCTTAGTGTGGTGGTGAGGTGTCATGGTGGGGGTAGTGATCGGTCAGGGGTCGGGACGTGGTTAGTGTGGTGGTGAGGTGTCATGGTGGGGGTAGTGATCGGTCAGGGGTCGGGACGTGGTTAGTGTGGTGGTGAGGTGTCATGGTGGGGTAGTGATCGGTCAGGGGTCGGGACGTGGTTAGTGTGGTGGTGAGGTGTCATGGTGGGCTAGTGATCGGCCAGGGGTCGGGACGTGGTTAGTGTGGTGGTGGGGTGGTGAGGTGGGATAGTGATCGGCCAGGGGTCGGGACGTGCTTAGTGTGGTGGTGAGGTGTCATGGTGGGGGTAGTGATCGGTCAGGGGTCGGGACGTGGTTAGTGTGGTGGTGAGGTGTCATGGTGGGGGTAGTGATCGGTCAGGGGTCGGGACGTGGTTAGTGTGGTGGTGAGGTGTCATGGGGGGGGGGGGTAGTGATCGGTCAGGGGTCGGGACGTGGTTAGTGTGGTGGTGAGGTGTCATGGTGGGGTAGTGATCGGTCAGGGGTCGGGACGTGGTTAGTGTGGTGGTGAGGTGTCATGGTGGGGTAGTGATCGGCCAGGGGTCGGGACGTGGTTAGTGTGGTGGTGAGGTGTCATGGTGAGGTAGTGATCGGCCAGGGGTCGGGACGTGGTTAGTGTGGTGGTGGGGTGGTGAGGTGGGGTAGTGATCGGCCAGGGGTCGGGACGTGGTTAGTGTGGTGGTGAGGTGTCATGGTGAGGTAGTGATCGGCCAGGGGTCGGGACGTGGTTAGTGTGGTGGTGGGGTGGTGAGGTGGGGTAGTTATCGGTCAGGGGTCGGGACGTGCTTAGTGTGGTGGTGAGGTGTCATGGTGAGGTAGTGATCGGTCAGGGGTCGGGACGTGGTTAGTGTGGTGGTGGGGTGGTGAGGTGGGGTAGTGATCGGCCAGGGGTCGGGACGTGGTTAGTGTGGTGGTGAGGTGTCATGGTGGGGTAGTGATCGGTCAGGGGTCGGGACGTGGTTAGTGTGGTGGTGAGGTGTCATGGTGGGGTAGTGATCGGTCAGGGGTCGGGACGTGGTTAGTGTGGTGGTGAGGTGTCATGGTGGGGTAGTGATTGTCAGAGGTCGGGACGTGGTTAGTGTGGTGGTGGGGTGGTGAGGTGGGGTAGTGATCGGTCAGGGGTCGGGACGTGGTTAGTGTGGTGGTGGGGTGGTGAGGTGGGGTAGTGATCGGTCAGGGATCGGGACGTGGTTAGTGTGGTGGTGAGGTGTCATGGTGGGGGTAGTGATCGGCCAGGGGTCGGGACGTGGTTAAAGTGGTGGTGAAGTATCATGGTGGGGTAGTGATCGGTCAGGGGTCGGGACGTGGTTAGTGTGGTGGTGAGGTGTCATGGTGGGGTAGTGATCGGTCAGGGGTCGGGACGTGGTTAGTGTGGTGGTGAGGTGTCATGGTGGGGTAGTGATCGGCCAGGGGTCGGGACGTGGTTAGTGTGGTGGTGAAGTATCATGGTGGGGTAGTGATCGGTCAGGTGTCGGGACGTGGTTAGTGTGGTGGTGAGGTGTCATGGTGGGGTAGTGATCGGTCAGGGGTCGGGACGTGGTTAGTGTGGTGGTGTGGTGTCATGGTGGGGTAGTGATCGGTCAGGGGTCGGGACGTGGTTAGTGTGGTGGTGAAGTATCATGGTGGGGTAGTGATCGGCCAGGGGTCGGGACGTGGTTAGTGTGGTGGTGGGGTGGTGAGGTGGGGTAGTAATCGGTCAGGGGTCGGGACGTGGTTAGTGTGGTGGTGAGGTGTCATGGTGGGGTAGTGATCGGCCAGGGGTCGGGACGTGGTTAGTGTGGTGGTGAAGTGTCATGGTGGGGTAGTGATCGGCCAGGGGTCGGGACGTGGTTAGTGTGGTGGTGAGGTGTCATGGTGGGGTAGTGATCGGCCAGGGGTCGGGACGTGGTTAGTGTGGTGGTGGGGTGGTGAGGTGGGGTAGTTATCGGTCAGGGGTCGGGACGTGGTTAGTGTGGTGGTGAGGTGTCATGGTGGGGGTAGTGATCGGTCAGGGGTCGGGACGTGGTTAGTGTGGTGGTGAGGTGTCATGGTGGGGTAGTGATCGGTCAGGGATCGGGACGTGGTTAGTGTGGTGGTGAGGTGTCATGGTGGGGTAGTGATCGGCCAGGGGTCGGGACGTGGTTAGTGTGGTGGTGGGGTGTCATGGTGGGGGTAGTGATCGGTCAGGGGTCGGGACGTGGTTAGTGTGGTGGTGAAGTATCATGGTGGGGTAGTGATCGGTCAGGGGTCGGGACGTGGTTAGTGTGGTGGTGAGGTGTCATGGTGGGGTAGTGATCGGTCAGGGGTCGGGACGTGGTTAGTGTGGTGGTGAGGTGTCATGGTGGGGTAGTGATCGGTCAGGGGTCGGGACGTGGTTAGTGTGGTGGTGGGGTGGTGAGGTGGGGTAGTGATCGGTCAGGGGTCGGGACGTGGTTAGTGTGGTGGTGAGGTGTCATGGTGGGGTAGTGATCGGTCAGGGGTCGGGACGTGGTTAGTGTGGTGGTGAGGTGTCATGGTGGGGTAGTGATCGGTCAGGGGTCGGGACGTGGTTAGTGTGGTGGTGAGGTGTCATGGTGGGGTAGTGATCGGTCAGGGGTCGGGACGTGGTTAGTGTGGTGGTGAGGTGTCATGGTGGGGTAGTGATCGGTCAGGGGTCGGGACGTGGTTAGTGTGGTGGTGAGGTGTCATGGTGGGGTAGTGATCGGTCAGGGGTCGGGACGTGGTTAGTGTGGTGGTGAGGTGTCATGGTGGGGTAGTGATCGGTCAGGGGTCGGGACGTGGTTAGTGTGGTGGTGAGGTGTCATGGTGGGGTAGTGATCGGTCAGGGGTCGGGACGTGGTTAGTGTGGTGGTGAGGTGTCATGGTGGGGTAGTGATCGGCCAGGGGTCGGGACGTGGTTAGTGTGGTGGTGGGGTGTCATGGTGGGGTAGTGATCGGCCAGGGGTCGGGACGTGGTTAGTGTGGTGGTGGGGTGGTGAGGTGGGGTAGTGATCGGTCAGGGGTCGGGACGTGGTTAGTGTGGTGGTGAGGTGTCATGGTGGGGTAGTGATCGGTCAGGGCTCGGGACGTGGTTAGTGTGGTGGTGAGGTGTCATGGTGGGGTAGTGATCGGTCAGGGGTCGGGACGTGGTTAGTGTGGTGGTGAGGTGTCATGGTGGGGTAGTGATCGGCCAGGGGTTGGGACGTGGTTAGTGTGGTGGTGAGGTGTCATGGTGGGGTAGTGATTGGTCAGGGTCGGGACGTGGTTAGTGTGGTGGTGAGGTGTCATAGTGGGGGTAGTGATCGGCCAGGGGTCGGGACGTGGTTAGTGTGGTGGTGAGGTGTCATGGTGGGGTAGTGATCGGCCAGGGGTCGGGACGTGGTTAGTGTGGTGGGGTGGTGAGGTGGGGTAGTGATCGGCCAGGGGTCGGGACGTGGTTAGTGTGGTGTGGTGGTGAGGTGGGGTAGTGATCGGTCAGGGGTCGGGACGTGGTTAGTGTGGTGGTGAAGTATCATGGTGGGGTAGTGATCGGCCAGGGGTCGGGACGTGGTTAGTGTGGTGGTGAAGTATCATGGTGGGGTAGTGATCGGTCAGGGGTCGGGACGTGGTTAGTGTGGTGGTGGGGTGTCATGGTGGGGGTAGTGATCGGCCGGGGGTCGGGACGTGGTTAGTGTGGTGGTGAGGTGTCATGGTGGGGTAGTGATCGGTCAGGGGTCGGGACGTGGTTAGTGTGGTGGTGGGGTGGTGAGGTGGGGTAGTGATTGGTCAGGGGTCGGGACGTGGTTAGTGTGGTGGTGAGGTGTCATGGTGGGGTAGTGATGGGTCAGGGGTCGGGACGTGGTTAGTGTGGTGGTGAGGTGTCATGGTGGGGTAGTGATCGGTCAGGGGTCGGGACGTGGTTAGTGTGGTGGTGAGGTGTCATGGTGGGATAGTGATCGGTCAGGGGTCGGGACGTGGTTAGTGTGGTGGTGGGGTGGTGAGGTGGGGTAGTGATCGGCCAGGGGTCGGGACGTGGTTAGTGTGGTGGTGAGGTGTCATGGTGGGGTAGTGATCGGTCAGGGGTCGGGACGTGGTTAGTGTGGTGGTGGGGTGGTGAGGTGGGGTAGTGATCGGCCAGGGGTCGGGACGTGGTTAGTGTGGTGGTGAGGTGTCATGGTGGGCTAGTGATTGGTCAGGGGTCGGGACGTGGTTAGTGTGGTGGTGGGGTGGTGAGGTGGGGTAGTGATCGGTCAGGGGTCGGGACGTGGTTAGTGTGGTGGTGAGGTGTCATGGTGGGGTAGTGATCGGCCAGGGGTCGGGACGTGGTTAGTGTGGTGGTGAGGTATCATGGTGGGGTAGTGATCGGTCAGGGGTCGGGACGTGGTTAGTGTGGTGGTGAGGTGTCATGGTGGGGTAGTGATCGGTCAGGGGTCGGGACGTGGTTAGTGTGGTGGTGAGGTGTCATGGTGGGGTAGTGATCGGTCAGGGGTCGGGACGTGGTGAGTGTGGTGGTGAAGTATCATGGTGGGGTAGTGATCGGTCAGAGGTCGGGACGTGGTTAGTGTGGTGGTGAGGTGTCATGGTGGGGGTAGTGATTGGTCAGAGGTCGGGACGTGGTTAGTGTGGTGGTGAGGTGTCATGGTGGGGGTAGTGATCGGTCAGGAGTCGGGACGTGGTTAGTGTGGTGGTGGGGTGGTGATGTGGGGTAGTGATCGGCCAGGAGTCGGGACGTGGTTAGTGTGGTGGTGAGGTGTCATGGTGGGGTAGTGATTGGTCAGGGGTCGGGACGTGGTTAGTGTGGTGGTGAGGTGTCATGGTGGGGGTAGTGATCGGTCAGGGGTCGGGACGTGGTTAGTGTGGTGGTGAGGTGTCATGGTGGGGGTAGTGATCGGCCAGGAGTCGGGACGTGGTTAGTGTGGTGGTGAGGTGTCATGGTGGGGTAGTGATTGGTCAGGGGTCGGGACGTGGTTAGTGTGGTGGTGAGTTGTCATGGTGGGGGTAGTGATCGGCCAGGAGTCGGGACGTGGTTAGTGTGGTGGTGAGGTGTCATGGTGGGGTAGTGATTGGTCAGGGGTCGGGACGTGGTTAGTGTGGTGGTGAGGTGTCATGGTGGGGTAGTGATCGGCCAGGGGTCTGGACGTGGTTAGTGTGGTGGTGAGGTGTCATGGTGGGGTAGTGATCGGTCAGGGGTCGGGACGTGGTTAGTGTGGTGGTGGGGTGGTGAGGTGGGGTAGTGATCGGTCAGGGGTCGGGACGTGGTTAGTGTGGTGGTGGGGTGGTGATGTGGGGTAGTGATCGGTCAGGGGTCGGGACGTGGTTAGTGTGGTGGTGAGGTATCATGGTGGGGGTAGTGATGGGCCAGGGGTCGGGACGTGGTTAGTGTGGTGGTGAGGTATCATGGGGGGGGGGGGGTAGTGATCGGTCAGGGGTTGGGACGTGGTTAGTGTGGTGGTGAGGTGTCATGGTGGGGTAGTGATCGGTCAGGGGTCGGGACGTGGTTAGTGTGGTGGTGGGGTGGTGAGGTGGGGTAGTGATCGGTCAGGGGTCGGGACGTGGTTAGTGTGGTGGTGAGGTGTCATGGTGGGGTAGTGATCGGTCAGGGGTCGGGACGTGGTTAGTGTGGTGGTGGGGTGGTGAGGTGGGGTAGTGATCGGTCAGGGGTCGGGACGTGGTTAGTGTGGTGGTGAGGTGTCATGGTGGGGTAGTGATCGGTCAGGGCTCGGGACGTGGTTAGTGTGGTGGTGAGGTGTCATGGTGGGGTAGTGATCGGTCAGGGGTCGGGACGTGGTTAGTGTGGTGGTGGTGTAGTGATCGGCCAGGGGTTGGGACGTGGTTAGTGTGGTGGTGAGGTGTCATGGTGGGGTAGTGATTGGTCAGGGTCGGGACGTGGTTAGTGTGGTGGTGAGGTGTCATAGTGGGGGTAGTGATCGGCCAGGGGTCGGGACGTGGTTAGTGTGGTGGTGAGGTGTCATGGTGGGGTAGTGATCGGCCAGGGGTCGGGACGTGGTTAGTGTGGTGGGGTGGTGAGGTGGGGTAGTGATCGGCCAGGGGTCGGGACGTGGTTAGTGTGGTGTGGTGGTGAGGTGGGGTAGTGATCGGTCAGGGGTCGGGACGTGGTTAGTGTGGTGGTGAAGTATCATGGTGGGGTAGTGATCGGCCAGGGGTCGGGACGTGGTTAGTGTGGTGGTGAAGTGTCATGGTGGGGTAGTGATCGGTCAGGGGTCGGGACGTGGTTAGTGTGGTGGTGGGGTGTCATGGTGGGGGTAGTGATCGGCCGGGGGTCGGGACGTGGTTAGTGTGGTGGTGAGGTGTCATGGTGGGGTAGTGATCGGTCAGGGATCGGGACGTGGTTAGTGTGGTGGTGGGGTGGTGAGGTGGGGTAGTGATTGGTCAGGGGTCGGGACGTGGTTAGTGTGGTGGTGAGGTGTCATGGTGGGGTAGTGATCGGTCAGGGGTCGGGACGTGGTTAGTGTGGTGGTGAGGTGTCATGGTGGGGTAGTGATCGGTCAGGGGTCGGGACGTGGTTAGTGTGGTGGTGAGGTGTCATGGTGGGGTAGTGATCGGTCAGGGGTCGGGAAGTGGTTAGTGTGGTGGTGGGGTGGTGAGGTGGGGTAGTGATTGGTCAGGGGTCGGGACGTGGTTAGTGTGGTGGTGAGGTGTCATGGTGGGGTAGTGATGGGTCAGGGGTCGGGACGTGGTTAGTGTGGTGGTGAGGTGTCATGGTGGGGTAGTGATCGGTCAGGGGTCGGGACGTGGTTAGTGTGGTGGTGAGGTGTCATGGTGGGGTAGTGATCGGTCAGGGGTCGGGACGTGGTTAGTGTGGTGGTGGGGTGGTGAGGTGGGGTAGTGATCGGCCAGGGGTCGGGACGTGGTTAGTGTGGTGGTGAGGTGTCATGGTGGGGTAGTGATCGGTCAGGGGTCGGGACGTGGTTAGTGTGGTGGTGGGGTGGTGAGGTGGGGTAGTGATCGGCCAGGGGTCGGGACGTGGTTAGTGTGGTGGTGAGGTGTCATGGTGGGCTAGTGATTGGTCAGGGGTCGGGACGTGGTTAGTGTGGTGGTGGGGTGGTGAGGTGGGGTAGTGATCGGTCAGGGGTCGGGACGTGGTTAGTGTGGTGGTGAGGTGTCATGGTGGGGTAGTGATCGGCCAGGGGTCGGGACGTGGTTAGTGTGGTGGTGAGGTATCATGGTGGGGTAGTGATCGGTCAGGGGTCGGGACGTGGTTAGTGTGGTGGTGAGGTGTCATGGTGGGGTAGTGATCGGTCAGGGGTCGGGACGTGGTTAGTGTGGTGGTGAGGTGTCATGGTGGGGTAGTGATCGGTCAGGGGTCGGGACGTGGTTAGTGTGGTGGTGAGGTGTCATGGTGGGGTAGTGATCGGTCAGGGGTCGGGACGTGGTTAGTGTGGTGGTGAGGTGTCATGGTGGGGTAGTGATCGGTCAGGGGTCGGGACGTGGTTAGTGTGGTGGTGAGGTGTCATGGTGGGGTAGTGATCGGCCAGGGGTCGGGACGTGGTTAGTGTGGTGGTGAGGTGTCATGGTGGGGTAGTGATCGGTCAGGGGTCGGGACGTGGTTAGTGTGGTGGTGAGGTGTCATGGTGGGGTAGTGATCGGTCAGGGGTCGGGACGTGGTTAGTGTGGTGGTGAGGTGTCATGGTGGGGTAGTGATCGGTCAGGGGTCGGGACGTGGTTAGTTTGG
This sequence comes from Chirona hameri, assembly GCA_036785665.1. Classification (NCBI taxonomy): domain Eukaryota; kingdom Metazoa; phylum Arthropoda; class Thecostraca; order Balanomorpha; family Balanidae; genus Chirona; species Chirona hameri. Next base: position 133,655 of record JAXIVJ010000267.1, on the reverse strand, counting down.
TGGTGGGGTGGTGATGTGGGGTAGTGATCGGTCAGGGGTCGGGACGTGGTTAGTGTGGTGGTGAGGTGTCATGGTGGGGTAGTGATCGGTCAGGGGTCGGGACGTGGTTAGTGTGGTGGTGAGGTGTCATGGTGGGGTAGTGATCGGTCAGGGGTCGGGACGTGGTTAGTGTGGTGGTGAGGTGTCATGGTGGGCTAGTGATCGGTCATGGGTCGGGACGTGGTTAGTGTGGTGGTGAAGTATCATGGTGGGGTAGTGATCGGCCAGGGGTCGGGACGTGGTTAGTGTGGTGGTGAGGTGTCATGGTGGGGTAGTGATCGGTCAGGGGTCGGGACGTGGCTAGTGTGGTGGTGAGGTGTCATGGTGGGGGTAGTGATTGGTCAGGGGTCGGGACGTGGTTAGTGTGGTGGTGGGGTGGTGAGGTGGGGTAGTGATCGGTCAGGGGTCGGGACGTGGTTAGTGTGGTGGTGAGGTGTCATGGTGGGGTAGTGATCGGTCAGGAGTCGGGACGTGGTTAGTGTGGTGGTGGGGTGGTGAGGTGGGGTAGTGATCGGTCAGGGGTCGGGACGTGGTTAGTGTGGTGGTGAGGTGTCATGGTGGGGTAGTGATCGGTCAGGGGTCGGGACGTGGTTAGTGTGGTGGTGAGGTGTCATGGTGGGGTAGTGATCGGTCAGGGGTCGGGACGTGGTTAGTGTGGTGGTGAGGTGTCATGGTGGGGTAGTGATCGGCCAGGGGTTGGGACGTGGTTAGTGTGGTGGTGAGGTGTCATGGTGGGGTAGTGATTGGTCAGGGTCGGGACGTGGTTAGTGTGGTGGTGAGGTGTCATAGTGGGGGTAGTGATCGGCCAGGGGTCGGGACGTGGTTAGTGTGGTGGTGAGGTGTCATGGTGGGGTAGTGATCGGCCAGGGGTCGGGACGTGGTTAGTGTGGTGGGGTGGTGAGGTGGGGTAGTGATCGGCCAGGGGTCGGGACGTGGTTAGTGTGGTGTGGTGGTGAGGTGGGGTAGTGATCGGTCAGGGGTCGGGACGTGGTTAGTGTGGTGGTGAAGTATCATGGTGGGGTAGTGATCGGCCAGGGGTCGGGACGTGGTTAGTGTGGTGGTGAAGTATCATGGTGGGGTAGTGATCGGTCAGGGGTCGGGACGTGGTTAGTGTGGTGGTGGGGTGTCATGGTGGGGGTAGTGATCGGCCGGGGGTCGGGACGTGGTTAGTGTGGTGGTGAGGTGTCATGGTGGGGTAGTGATCGGTCAGGGGTCGGGACGTGGTTAGTGTGGTGGTGGGGTGGTGAGGTGGGGTAGTGATTGGTCAGGGGTCGGGACGTGGTTAGTGTGGTGGTGAGGTGTCATGGTGGGGTAGTGATGGGTCAGGGGTCGGGACGTGGTTAGTGTGGTGGTGAGGTGTCATGGTGGGGTAGTGATCGGTCAGGGGTCGGGACGTGGTTAGTGTGGTGGTGAGGTGTCATGGTGGGATAGTGATCGGTCAGGGGTCGGGACGTGGTTAGTGTGGTGGTGGGGTGGTGAGGTGGGGTAGTGATCGGCCAGGGGTCGGGACGTGGTTAGTGTGGTGGTGAGGTGTCATGGTGGGGTAGTGATCGGTCAGGGGTCGGGACGTGGTTAGTGTGGTGGTGGGGTGGTGAGGTGGGGTAGTGATCGGCCAGGGGTCGGGACGTGGTTAGTGTGGTGGTGAGGTGTCATGGTGGGCTAGTGATTGGTCAGGGGTCGGGACGTGGTTAGTGTGGTGGTGGGGTGGTGAGGTGGGGTAGTGATCGGTCAGGGGTCGGGACGTGGTTAGTGTGGTGGTGAGGTGTCATGGTGGGGTAGTGATCGGCCAGGGGTCGGGACGTGGTTAGTGTGGTGGTGAGGTATCATGGTGGGGTAGTGATCGGTCAGGGGTCGGGACGTGGTTAGTGTGGTGGTGAGGTGTCATGGTGGGGTAGTGATCGGTCAGGGGTCGGGACGTGGTTAGTGTGGTGGTGAGGTGTCATGGTGGGGTAGTGATCGGTCAGGGGTCGGGACGTGGTGAGTGTGGTGGTGAAGTATCATGGTGGGGTAGTGATCGGTCAGAGGTCGGGACGTGGTTAGTGTGGTGGTGAGGTGTCATGGTGGGGGTAGTGATTGGTCAGAGGTCGGGACGTGGTTAGTGTGGTGGTGAGGTGTCATGGTGGGGGTAGTGATCGGTCAGGAGTCGGGACGTGGTTAGTGTGGTGGTGGGGTGGTGATGTGGGGTAGTGATCGGCCAGGAGTCGGGACGTGGTTAGTGTGGTGGTGAGGTGTCATGGTGGGGTAGTGATTGGTCAGGGGTCGGGACGTGGTTAGTGTGGTGGTGAGGTGTCATGGTGGGGGTAGTGATCGGTCAGGGGTCGGGACGTGGTTAGTGTGGTGGTGAGGTGTCATGGTGGGGGTAGTGATCGGCCAGGAGTCGGGACGTGGTTAGTGTGGTGGTGAGGTGTCATGGTGGGGTAGTGATTGGTCAGGGGTCGGGACGTGGTTAGTGTGGTGGTGAGTTGTCATGGTGGGGGTAGTGATCGGCCAGGAGTCGGGACGTGGTTAGTGTGGTGGTGAGGTGTCATGGTGGGGTAGTGATTGGTCAGGGGTCGGGACGTGGTTAGTGTGGTGGTGAGGTGTCATGGTGGGGTAGTGATCGGCCAGGGGTCGGGACGTGGTTAGTGTGGTGGTGAGGTGTCATGGTGGGGTAGTGATCGGTCAGGGGTCGGGACGTGGTTAGTGTGGTGGTGAGGTGTCATGGTGGGGTAGTGATCGGTCAGGGGTCAGGACGTGGTTAGTGTGGTGGTGAGGTGTCATGGTGGGGTAGTGATCGGCCAGGGGTCTGGACGTGGTTAGTGTGGTGGTGAGGTGTCATGGTGGGGTAGTGATCGGTCAGGGGTCGGGACGTGGTTAGTGTGGTGGTGGGGTGGTGAGGTGGGGTAGTGATCGGTCAGGGGTCGGGACGTGGTTAGTGTGGTGGTGAGGTGTCATGGTGGGGTAGTGATCGGTCAGGGGTCGGGACGTGGTTAGTGTGGTGGTGGGGTGGTGAGGTGGGGTAGTGATCGGTCAGGGGTCGGGACGTGGTTAGTGTGGTGGTGAGGTGTCATGGTGGGGGTAGTGATCGGTCAGGGGTCGGGACGTGGTTAGTGTGGTGGTGAGGTGTCATGGTGGGGTAGTGATCGGTCAGGGCTCGGGACGTGGTTAGTGTGGTGGTGAGGTGTCATGGTGGGGTAGTGATCGGTCAGGGGTCGGGACGTGGTTAGTGTGGTGGTGGTGTAGTGATCGGCCAGGGGTTGGGACGTGGTTAGTGTGGTGGTGAGGTGTCATGGTGGGGTAGTGATTGGTCAGGGTCGGGACGTGGTTAGTGTGGTGGTGAGGTGTCATAGTGGGGGTAGTGATCGGCCAGGGGTCGGGACGTGGTTAGTGTGGTGGTGAGGTGTCATGGTGGGGTAGTGATCGGCCAGGGGTCGGGACGTGGTTAGTGTGGTGGGGTGGTGAGGTGGGGTAGTGATCGGCCAGGGGTCGGGACGTGGTTAGTGTGGTGTGGTGGTGAGGTGGGGTAGTGATCGGTCAGGGGTCGGGACGTGGTTAGTGTGGTGGTGAAGTATCATGGTGGGGTAGTGATCGGCCAGGGGTCGGGACGTGGTTAGTGTGGTGGTGAAGTGTCATGGTGGGGTAGTGATCGGTCAGGGGTCGGGACGTGGTTAGTGTGGTGGTGGGGTGTCATGGTGGGGGTAGTGATCGGCCGGGGGTCGGGACGTGGTTAGTGTGGTGGTGAGGTGTCATGGTGGGGTAGTGATCGGTCAGGGATCGGGACGTGGTTAGTGTGGTGGTGGGGTGGTGAGGTGGGGTAGTGATTGGTCAGGGGTCGGGACGTGGTTAGTGTGGTGGTGAGGTGTCATGGTGGGGTAGTGATCGGTCAGGGGTCGGGACGTGGTTAGTGTGGTGGTGAGGTGTCATGGTGGGGTAGTGATCGGTCAGGGGTCGGGACGTGGTTAGTGTGGTGGTGAGGTGTCATGGTGGGGTAGTGATCGGTCAGGGGTCGGGAAGTGGTTAGTGTGGTGGTGGGGTGGTGAGGTGGGGTAGTGATTGGTCAGGGGTCGGGACGTGGTTAGTGTGGTGGTGAGGTGTCATGGTGGGGTAGTGATGGGTCAGGGGTCGGGACGTGGTTAGTGTGGTGGTGAGGTGTCATGGTGGGGTAGTGATCGGTCAGGGGTCGGGACGTGGTTAGTGTGGTGGTGAGGTGTCATGGTG
>JAXIVJ010000267.1:62500-129219 GCA_036785665.1 Chirona hameri | reverse complement strand
TCATCTCGGATTTGTTTATATCGGTGACCTAAGGTCGGGTCATTTTCGTGACCTCCCCATTATAAATCAATGTGGAAATATTAAAATGCTTCCTATTCTGTGGATACGCATGATATCAACCCAATTCCTTCTGGATCATGTTATTATAGGCCATTCTTGAAGACCCAGGTGCAATTTCGGTTCAGTGACCCCACGAATCTATCGTCCGGATTTTTTTATCGTCGGATTTAAAAAAAGTAATTTATTATTATTGGCAATCAAGAGCTGAAACGCAACTGCTAATTTAAAAACAAAAATGTAAATGTACATACATACTGACGTGATGCATATCATGATTAAGTGAATAATACAGTGGTTTTGACGATGAGTATTTCCAAGGACATGATCGCTTAGTAAATTTTCACGGGAATGACAGTAATGATTTTTGCCGGCATTTTGATCCCCGAGTACTTCATGAGAAATAACATTTTGTCCCCGACCTTATCCATAAGGACAGCACACTTTACCACCCCTGGTGATATGTCGATATTCATTTTGTAAAACAAAAAAAACAGTTCCTGTTCCTCATCCTGATCGTGGAGATCCTGTTTACTATGAATACCGAATGCAAACGAAGATTTGTTACATTTTTACTTTACCACGTCCGTTTCACTAACACAAGGTGCGCTATCTCCGCTGTAGTTCGTCAACCTTCTCTGCGTAGTACTTGTGGTTACCATGTTTTGATAGCAGTTACCTTTATTCGTTACAGCGATGGCGTCTGGCGTCTGGCGGCGAGACAGCAGGGGGGTCCGTCTGTACGACCAGCTTACATTGAGACACGTATATGCCAAAGTAAGATGGAAAACCCCTGTTGCGATCTTGTTAGTGTTATGGCTCACGTTGTTTCCACGGAGCTGTTTCGTGGAAGACTCACTGCAAGCTCGACGTTTACGTTGTGAGGTGTGTGGAAAGACATTTAACCGCTAAATATTCCTCACCAACGACGAGCAAAAACTCTCAGTCTTGGGCTGGCCAGCAGTTTTCTCTGTCATTATGAATATTGGGTTTGAATATTGGGTGGACTGCAATGCTTGTGCGACACCGCATGTGCAAGCAAGCTTTCCTCATCTATATGATAGAAATGCGCATGTATAACTAATATTGACAATGGGGTTGGGGACAATTTTGTAAGGTACTAATTCTTTGGGTTCATAAAAATAAATTTGCATAATGTAAATATTTTGTTTTCATTATACAAAAATGCGAAATGAACTCAAAAATGATTAAAAACAAAAACAATTTAAGGGACATTCCCACCTTAACATTAGTTTTGAGTTGAGATAGCCATGTTGTTGGATTTGCTTTGAAATTAAGTGGGGTAGCAGTTAAAACAACCACATAGGTCTATTCGGAAAGAAATTCGAGCTTGGTCTTGACAATTGTAACAAGTAAACCCCACGTGTATTTGAATAGGGGTTTAAAGCCGATGACGTCGTCTCTCTTTACCCAATGGTGATGATAGTCGAATTGTTTTAAGGTAAACCTTGGAGATATTTACGCGTTTCGTTTCTCGATCGCTGGGTGTATTATATTTACCGTGGGTTATATCAGGATAACTAGACTTCTATAATGTGACACTAATGCAATTTTCAAACGATGCCAAGAATTCGATGTGTGGTATGTGGAGCTTTCAGTGACAAGACTTCGGTGTTCAAGTGAGTGCGACACAGTTTACCTGGTACCTACGTATGCGGTATAATAGGTACCTACGTCCTACAGCCAATTGGTACTGATTCCCTGTTATAAAATAGATGATTATGTTGTGGTACTTGTTCTGAAAATCACATCAAGAGCACGGGGTGGAGAATCGCAGTGATATATACAAGATTTGCTTGTATTTGAATCGCCAGAATTGTCTGACAAAAATTGTGCCAAACTTTGGCAGCGTAAAGGATTTATCTATAGCTCTATTTAGCTCAATAATGACGTCATCAACCCAAATTTTAAAAACTTAATTATTATAAATTGAGTGAAGTTTTCGAGAGAAAAAAATTTCGCCATCGTTTTCAGCAGCACTTACTTCATATTTGCGGGTACAACCGGCGTATACTTGACAACTTTCAGAAAGGTGGCAATGTCCCTTTAAAGGAAATAGTTCACCTTCAACATGGGTTTTGAACTGAAATAGCAGTTTTGTAGCCCGTGTTGAGAAATCCTTATCTGTAACTTGTATTGGCTGAAAAGACTCCCCAGCCGAAGATATTTGACTTTTTGGCGAAGGAATACGGCGCATATATGATGTACCGTACCGTCTGAAAGTGCCAGCACTGCCATGGAGCATGCGCAGACCAATAACGCACACCATAACATTAATAATTTACGATCTTCTGTCCTGAATTGGCGCGATGTAGGACCATTTTTTAAAATAAAAAAAGAAACTGTATTAAAAAATATAATAAAATCGTGTTCTGAAAAACTTCCCGAAGGTGAACTATTTCCTTTAAGCTCATGCCCTTGCAGTGGTGACGTCACCACCATGGTGAACATAAAAAGTGCCGTCACAAATCATGAGTGCCGTGACGTCACAAACAAAATCAAGAATGTTTTTGTTTTTAATATGAGAAGTTAAGAGAAAGTTTTAGGACAGAAGGCGGTCTAAGATGTGTGTGAGAAGTATATAGAAAAATCGAGACAAATACGCTGAATTTGTTATGCGTAAAAACCCACTACCTGTCCCCAACCCCATTAATGTACCTGACACTCTTCGTGATTCACTTATGTATCTAACAATCAACACAAATAGCGTCATAAATCGAGTTTTCCGTGCTGTCGAATCTGTTGTACAATTAACAGGTCGCAAAGGTCGTCGCACAGGTGGGGTCAGGTCGCGACCAGTCAGGTCAGGTCATGTGAGATCCACTTAGGAGATAATACAATCAGTTCAAATCAGATAAGATATGATCGCCTCGTCTCACCTCGGGCTAGATGGAAATCAAACACGCTCAGATCGGCTCAAAATGATCAGGTCTGGCCAGTTTAAGCAGCTGATGAGTTGTGTAAGATCGTGTCAGCTGCAGTTTAGTTGGACTCACCTTGTTCGGGCGCCAGGGCTGCCGACAGCGTCATCATCATCATCAGCAGCAGTAGCAGCAGGGGGGCCATGCTCCGCGTCCGTGACATACCGTCCGGTACCGGCACCGCTCGGCCCGACCGACTCGTGTCGTCTCCACCACTGGACGGACACCGGCCAACTGTCTGGAAATTCCGCCCGCCGGCGCGCCGCCGCCGGCAAAGCTGGCCCCAGTGACGTCAGAGGCGCGTCGTCTCCACCACTGGACGGACACCGGCCGACTGTCGGGAAATTCCGCCCCACCGCACCTAAGGATAACTCGGTATAATAGGTGGCCAATATTGCCAAATTTTGACTTTCACCAAATACATATGTTATCATCTAATATGCCAGTCAAATGTCCTATTACCCTAGACACATTAATTATTATTACATTCGGAAACGGGAGGACTCAGCACAGGCGGCTGAACAGAGTGAACTGAACGATCCGTGTTTCGGATGCGACATTTTGCTCTTGAAAATAGGTCGATATTAATGTCCTATAACTTGCCACAGAGATGTATTATCCTGGACATCTGCACTTCTAGTGAAGGTTATGGTTCTGGCAACAGTGTTTGATGCTTAAAATTAAGTTTTATGTTTACCCTAACATTTTACAACATGTTTATATCATGCATGTTTTATAAGTGATAATGTTCGTAACGTCTAGACATAAAAGGGCAGCAAAAAAAATGCACCACAGTGCACCAATAGTGACCCCTCCTAAATTCTTCCTCAAGACATAACCTTTAAAGGAAATAGTTCACCTTCGGAAATTTTTCAGAGCACGATTTTATTATATTTTTTAATACAGTTTCTTTTTTTCTTTTTAAAAATGGTCCTACATCGCGCCAATTCAGAACAGACGGTTGTAAATTATTGATTTTATGGTGTGCGTTTTTGGTCTGCGCATGCTCCATGGCAGTGCTGGCACTTTCAGACGGTACGGTACATCATATATGCGCCGTATTCCTTCGCCAAAAAGTCAAATATCTTCGGCTGGGGAGTCTTTTCAGTCAATACAAGTTCCAGATAAGGATTTCTCAACACGGACTACAAGACTGCTATTTCAGTTCAAAACCCATGTTGAAGGTGAACTATTTCCTTTAAAGGAAATAGTTCACCTTCGGAAATTTTTCAGAACACGATTTTATTATATTTTTTAATACAGTTTCTTTTTTTCTTTTCAAAAATGGTCCTACATCGCGCCAATTCAGGACAGAAGGTCGTACATTATTAATGTTATGGTGTGCGTTATTGGTCTGCGCATGCTCAGACCAGTGCTGGCACTCTCAGACGGTACGGTATATCATATATGCGCCGCATTCCTTCGCCAAAAAAGTCAAATATATTCGGCTGGAGAGTCTTTTCAGCTAAGAAAAGTTGCAGATAAGGATTTCTCAACACGGACTACAAAACTGCTATTTCAGTTCAAAATCCTATGTTGAAGGTGAACTATTTCCTTTAACATGGGGTTTTGGACTGAGATAGCAGATTTGTAGAGCAGATCTAAAAATGGTTTGTGGTGAAAGCATTACCTCTCTACGTTAAGTAATTTCGACACAGGACTAGTGGGCCCGATTTCAATCCCGCTGTTCCGGGCCACGATCGGGGAATGAACGCTCGCCGCCGCGCCGCCGGAGACAGGTAAACTCTCTGGCACGTAGTCTCTGGTCACAACGCCTCGTTAATATCCGCTCAGCCGCCCGGGCGGCGCGGCGGCCCCTTGTCAGAGACTGTACTTGGCGTCAGGCGGAGAGGGGCGGAGCCAGAACGCCAGCTGCTATCGTACGATTTCTCGTGAAATAGAAAGAGAAACTTACTTCTTTCTCCACATATATCCATCAGTTGTCCAAACCAAAGTCATATTCATAGTTTTGAGCTCAAGATGCACCTAATGGGTGAACTTCAAGAAAATTTTCAAGTTGACCTATTCCCTTTAAAGGAAATAGTCCACCTTCAACATTAGTTTTAAACTGAGATAGCAGTTTTGTAGCCCGTGTTGAGAAATCCTTATCTTGACTGTTTTCTTGACTGAAAATACTCTCCAGCCGAAGATATTTGAGTTTTTGGCGAAGGAATGCGGCGCATATATGATATACCGTACCGTCTGAATTGTGCCAGCACTGCATGGCGCATGCACAGACCAATAACGCACACCATAAAATCAATAATTTACAACCTTCTGTCCTGAATTGGCGCGATGTAGGACCATTTTTAAAAAGAAAAAAAAGAAACTGTATTAAAAAATATAATAAAATCGTGTTCTGAATTTTTTCCGAAGGTGAACTATTTATTTCCTTTAAAGGAAATAGTTCACCTTCAACATGGGATTTTGAACTGAAATAGCAGTCTTGTAGCCCGTGTTGAGAAATCCTTATCTGCAACTTTTCTTGGCGGAAAAGACTCTCCAGCCGAAGATATTTGACTTTTTGGCGAAGGAATGCGGCGCATATACGATATACCGTACCGTCTGAGAGTGCCAGCACTGGTCTGAGCATGCGCAGACCAATAACGCACACCATAAAATTAATAATTTACGACCTTCTGTCCTGAATTGGCGCGATGTAGGACCATTTTTGAAAAGAAAAAAAGAAACTGTATTAAAAATATAATAAAATCGTGTTCTGAAAAATTTCCGAAGGTAAACTATTTCCTTTAAAGGGATTATACTCTAGAGAACTAGAGAAACTAGAGAAAGAACTAGAGGGTTATACTCCAAAACTCTAGAGAAAGTAGCATGCACGCAGCTCACGAATTATTTGAACGAGACGGGGCTTTTGCACTCTTCCCAGTATGCCTACAGGCCACGCCACTCAACCGAGGACGCCGTGCTCGCCGCTGTCGAACGTCTGGTCACAAACACCGACAACGGTTTCATATCATCGGTAACGACCATGGATCTGTCAAAGGCGTTCGACAGCGTCGACCACGACGTGCTTCTTACTAAGCTGTCTTGGTATGGTGTTACCGACGTAGATTGGTTCCGGAGCTATTTGAGTGGCCGAGAACAGATAGTGCGTGGCGGTCGGCTGACTCTCCCGATGTCGTGCGGTGTGCCTCAGGGCTCGATCCTTGGACCAATTTTGTTTATTTTATTTACTAACAATCTTTACAATTTCTTAACTCATGGTCATCTCGTCACGTACGCAGACGACACCATGCACGTAGACTGCGCGACCCCTAACGAAGCAGGCCTCGCCGAACTTAAAACTAGACTGCAGCATACCATGCATAAGCTCCAGTCCTGGTTCAGAGCCAATTCTCTTAAAATGAATGAAAGAAAAACCAACTTCATGCTAGTCGGCTCAAAGCTAAATCTAAAAAAGACTGCAGATTTCCATTTTGGTATGGGCGGAACTGTTGTGTGCCCCTCAAAGAACATCAAATTACTCGGCGTAATAGTTGACTCGGAGTTGTCCTGGGGCGCGCACGTCTCAAGTGTCGTGAGAAAATGCAATTATATTCTTATCTCTCTTTATAGATGCCGGCATTATTTTACTCCCAACGTTCTTAAAACCATCATTCAGGCCTACGTATTCCCACATATCAGGTACTGCATGTGCGTGTGGGGCAGAGCGACCAAGAGTCAGTTGCATAAAATTCAAAAAGTTATCAACTTCGCCGCGAGAATAGTTACCGGTTCCAAAAAAACATCATCACGTAACCCCATCCCTACTTTCTCTGCGGTGGCCGAGGATCGGGGTCATGGTGGCCCATTGCGACCTGGTTAAGGTGTTTAAAGGAAATAGTTCACCTTCAACATGGGTTTTGAACTGAAATAGCAGTTTTGTAGCCCGTGTTGAGAAATCCTTATCTGGAACTTGTCTTGGCTGAAAAGACTCTCCAGCCGAAGATATTTGACTTTTTGGCGAAGGAATACGGCGCATATATGATGTACCGTACCGTCTGAAAGTGCCAGCACTGCCATGGAGCATGCGCAGACCAATAACGCACACCATAAAATCAATAATTTACAACCTTCTGTCCTGAATTGGCGCGATGTAGGACCATTTTTAAACAGAAAAAAAGAAACTGTATTAAAAAATATAATAAAATCGTGTTCTGAAAAAATTCCGAAGGTGAACTATTTCCTTTAAAGAGAGTGTGCCTACTCACATCGCTTAGTTGGGGTTATTGACACTGGTCTATAGAACACAATTTTCTGAATTGAACCATTACTTCATTTCTCCAGATTCACCCTAGTTGCTGAGATATTCAAAGACTCCAGGAATTTGCTTGGGAGCAAAAAGTTATCGGGTAGACTCCAGAGGGCTTCCGCTACTAGCAGCACTGCAACTATCGATTACACTGCTAGCATATTGTTAGCGCCGGCCAATAGCAATTTAACACAACAGCTCGTGCACGCTGATAGCAGCAGCCGAACAGAAACTGGACGGCCATCATGTTTTTCGATGATGGCCGTTTCGATGATGGCCGATGGCCATTTTTTGAAGAAGATATCAATTTAGAGCTACGAAACTTGCACATAATAAAGTTCACAGTGGCAAGAACGTGCTGTGCAAAACTCGTCTTTCTATCTTGCATGATCTGACCGTAATTGTATTGTCTTATGTGCGCCGTTTTACATAACATCACCATAGTGGCGATCGTTTAATAGATATCGACAAAAAATAAAGAAAAAACAATATAAGTGAAAATTCAACTAAAGGGGCTCCAGATGTGAATTTCATCATATACAACAATCAAACCAACAGCTACTTACCATATGACAAATATTTTTGACATTCCAAAACAGTAGGCACACTCCCTTTAAGACACTGAGGGAGGAAGGCGTTCTTCAAGAGATTCGCGCGCTTTTTGTTCCGCGTTCCGCTGTGTCCCAGCGTGAGACGCGAGCCACCAATCAGGGCAGGCTTAACCTCCGCAGGCCTAGGCTGACTGCCACGCAGAGAGGGTTCTCTTACCGCGCCGCGACCGCTTGGAACCGTCTACCGCCAGGTGCCTGCGATGCCGCAACAGTACGCGCATTTCGGACCATGCTGACCAACACGACTGTGATGGATGACCAGTGACCTAGATCTGACCAGACGCACGCTGTCCGTTTTTGTGTATATTTGATTTTATCGTCATTTTATTTCTTTATTTTCCTTTGTATGTTTTTATTTTATTTAGTACCTATTTTCTTCACCGCATTCTTCTATTGTGTGTTTTCTCTTTTACTCTCATCTCTCATCCTCGTCATTTTGGTGTAAACCCGTATACAGTGTTTTTTTATCACTTTGTCTTTTAGTGTACCTATACTTCTTTGTATACTTTTATGGAGAGTTCTGTTTTGATCACTTTAATTTTAGTGTATACTTTTATGCAGTGTGTTTGCCATCATCGCTCTGTCTGTTCAGTGTATAGTTGTATGTACCCAAGTGTAACTCTTATATGCGCTTTTGTAATTGACGTAAGACCGTAATAGCCACTACGTGGATGGTTTTTAATACACTGATTGATACGTTTTTTTCCCCCAGAATATTTGAGTTACATAGTAAAACGTACTATACTTAGTGTACCTATACATCCCACGGTAAACCCACGGAAGTCCCACGGTAACCACATTTTTCTGGAAATTACCTCTTCTGCACGTACGGACATTCCAAAGTGCGCGATGATGCCACCGCGTATTTTCTGCAGGATCGGTTGAGGCAGAGCCAGTCATCTCTTTTATTTCACCTCACTGGAAATGGCAAAAGTCGCGTTTTAGCCTGGCGAAAATTCAATGAGTGGTTTATGCCCATGCAGCTAGACTATTATCATCTCAGAACTAAAAGATGAATTCAATTTCATTTAAATTCCTGGATTTTCAGCGAAAATGTAGTTACCAGTAACACAAAGTACGCAATATTGCGCGCAATGTTCACAGTATTCTGGTATCTGGCTCATGAAATAATGTTTTAGGCCTGATGTTATACGTGTCATAATTTAGTAGCCTCGTAGAAAGTGAGGCGAAAACGAGGTCGATTGACACCCTGTTGGATCTTAATTTCAATGACGGACATTAATACACGGCAAAGGAAACTAATTATGTCATTAAATAAAGCAATCATTTGTGTACATTTTCGGAAAGTTTCGTGCATTTTCATCCATTCGTTTGAATGGCATGCCAAATTATGTTAACCCTTGTATTTTTTTCACCATTTTCGCGCTACCTTTTTCAGACTGTGTTGTTGGTATTTTTTTTTTGCATTTTTCCCAAACACAAAGACAAGTATTACATCCGTTGATATCAAAAATAATAAGAAATATCTACTGGTTATGGAAGAATCCTTTTCTTCTGTGAAAATAAGTAAACTTCTGAAAAAAAACATTAAAGTTTACTGCTACTTTTGACATGATGTGATGGCCAAAAGGACGAGTGTCCATTGGACACCCTGCAAATATATGAGCACTAATGCAAATATACAACATGTTACAAAATCTATTAGTTGTTTTCGACTGAATTGATGAATTGTCTTATCAAAAACCTAGTTTTGTATCATTCCATGGTATTTCAGTGCCAAAATTGTCGAATAAGTGCCAACCTGTTCGGCCAAAGCACCTCGCAATCCACCTCGCGATTTTGTTAGACCTAGAAATTAGCATCGCTTTGCTTTCCTTGTCCTGAATTGACGCATCTGACGCGTCGTTTACAAATACTGGCGCAGTTAATATGTTTGAGTCTTCATGGTAGGAGACAGAACCTAGGATCTTTAGGATCTTTACAGACCTTGCCTAGGATATAGCCAGCCGGAATTTTTTTTTTACGAAGCACAGTGTTGGAGTTGAAAAGTCCTGTAAGAATTTATGCATTCCTACAAATATTTTTTTTAGGAAGCTTTCAGCTGTTTTGCATACCTTGACCTTTAGTAGTATTTCGAAGGAAATACATGTTAACAAAAAATTGCTTGAAGTCAAAGAAGATTCATTCAATGAGTGAGCTCATCAGTTTGTCCATTTCCAAATAATTTTATCATGGTTTCTCAAATTGTTTTCAACCTAGCCACCCCCACCTAGCTTGGAAAGAACCTGCGATTTCTTAGGAAGCACAGTGTTGGACAGCCCTGTAAAAATCAATGTGTTTCTTACACATTTGTTAATAGCTTTCAGTTGTTTTTCATGTGTTAATGTTTTTTTTGTAATCTGAAAAGAATATGTTGAACAAAAGGCTGTTTAGAGTCAGATAAGTATTTAATGAGTGAGCACATAGCCAGTGTGTGTCCACATATACTTATTGTGGTAGAGGTAGGTCATAGGGTAAAGTGTAAACTGCTGTAACCCCAGACATCTTAACATCAGACTTTTCATGCTATCAAATCAGAATGTAAACAATACTGAGGCACTGCTATCAGAAATCATAATGCAGACAATACTGACTCACAGTGAGTCAGTATTGTCTGCATTATGATTTCTGATAGCATGTAAAATCCAAGATTAGGACATATACCTTACCTTACCTTATTGTCATCAGGATATATGGCCTGTCAGAGTCAGGACCCGTTCTCGCTGGGCTCAATAGTTGAAGCCTATCTCAATCTGAGTCTGGAAGGAAGTACCAGATGGCCTCCCAGTGTTGATCAAGTCTGTTTTTGAAGAAGTTGAGACATGTCTGAAGATTGGCAGACCCTATCTCAATATAATTTCAAAATATTTTATATTAATTAATTAATAGTATTTGTAACAATTTAAAGAATTACCTTCAGACAAGAAAATAAAGGTAATATTTTAATTGTATGTCCTTTCAACTTTCCGTTACTGTGCTAAAGCCTAAACATGTCTTTTTGTTTCATCTGTATTGTGCTTTAAGAATGGTCAACTGGTTACATTTTGAAATGCTTATACTGTTGTCATTGTTCAAATTATTAATATCAATGTTATGACAATTGGATTGTTGTAATTTAATTTTGCAACCACAAATTTGAAGTTACATAATTTATGTTATATTACAATTTACAAGCATAATAAATAATGTTTCAGAGATTTTCATATTGGAAGTGAAATCTGTGGTATAATTTTGGAGGGATTGTTATTGAAGCAGAAGGGTCCAATTCATTTAGATACATTTTGTCATTTTGTCCAATTAATTTTGATTCAATTTGATACTATTATAAATGAAGAGGAAATACATTTTTGATCAATGATGAGGCAATGTGAGGACATTATGAAACAGATATTGTTCATGGTTGGGTGGAGTGTACACATTGACTGTCCTCCAAAATATAATTATTTAGTAGTGTCATCTCATTCATTTGAAGAAAATCATAGGATATTCTTTAAAGGAAATAGCTCACCTTCAACATGGGATTTTGAACTGAAATAGCAGTTTTGTAGCCTGTGTTGAGAAATCCTTATCTGCAACTTTTCTTGGCTGAAAAGACTCCAGCCGAAGATATGTGACTTCTTGGCGAAGGAATGCGGCGCATATATGATATACTGTACCGTCTGAGAGAGTGCCAGCACTACCAGGGCGCATGCGCAGACCAATAACGCACACCATAACATTAATACTTTACGACCTTCTGTCCTGAATTGGCGCGATGCAGGACCATTTTGGAAAAGAAAAAAAGAAACTGTATTAAAAAATATAATAAAATCGTGTACTGAAAAATTTCCGAAGGTGAACTATTTCCTTTAATATGGGTAGAACAAGGTACAGGGTGTCCGGAAAAAAACATACTCTGGATTTTAGCTCGTGCTTCAATATGCACATGCCAATTTTTAAAAAACTTGTCATGATTATAGCTGGGAACGTGGCAAAACCGACGAACACAGAAATAAGTCCTTTGAGATGTTTTTTAATATTGCAAAGGCGTTTTGTGTGGAAGCCTACATTCCAGGGTGTGTTCCAGGGTGTCCGGAAACAAAAATACTGTGATTTTCCGTAATAATTTCGGTTATAAACAAGCAATATTAAAAATTAGAGTATCATTATATTCACCAGTTCATGGAAAAACAGATAAGCCATGACATGGGGGGGGGGGGGGTTGATTTCCGCCCCCTCAGGGTTTTTCAAAGATAGCGAAAAAACGGCGGCGTGCAGCGCCGCCGGGTTTTAGCACATCTGTTAGGAAATCAATTGCGCACACTTTGAAGACAAAAATAACCTCGGGTCATCTCAGGTCAAGTCACCAGACCAGGTCAAGTGACCCCACCTCCAAAAATGTTTGCAGTTGTGCCAAAGCCAGAGTTTTTCACTGATCAGTTTGAAACTTACAGGATGTCATGAGGGCATAAGTACTTACAATTTGTTTATCTCGGAATTGTGATATCATTGACCTAAGGTCAGGTAAATTTCGTAACCTCCCCATAATAAGTAAATGGGGAAATATACATTTTTTATTTCCGCCCCCTCAGGGGTTTTCAAAGATAGCGAGAAAACGGCGGCGTGCAGCGCCGCCGGGTTTTAGCACACCTGTTAGGAAATCAATTGCGCACACTTTGAAGAAAAAAATAACCTCGGGTCATCTCAGGTCAAGTCACCAGACCAGGTCAAGTGACCCCACCTCCAAAAATGTTTGCAGTTGTGCCAAAGCCAGAGTTTTTCACCGATCAGTTTGAAACTTACAGGATGTCATGAGGGCATAAGTACTTACAATTTGTTTATCTCGGAATTGTGATATCGGTGACCTAAGGTCAGGTCAATTTCGTAACCTCCCCATAATAAGTAAATGGGGAAATATACAAATGCTTCCTATTTCAACGATTTGCATGATATTAGTCAAATTACTTCTGGATCATGTTATTATAGGATATTCTTGATGATCCAAGTGTAAGTTTTGTTCAGGGACCCCTATTGGGTCATTTGAGGTCATGCGAGGTCACCATCACTTTTTTGTCAATAACTCCCGACATAATGAAGATAGAGAAGTAAAACAGACATCGATGTGTTTGTATCGTCGAGACACGTCTTCACATATGCAACATGCCCTACATGGGTTACCACTTGACCTTGACCTGAGGTCAAATTTTTAAGTTAACTTAACAAAGTCACCATGTTTATCATTCGAAGTGCCTTGACAAGATAAACATAATGGTGTAAACAGTTTTCCGTTATCTTTATTAAGTAAAAAGTTAATAGCGAAAAACGATTTAGCATATTTTTTTTTACGTCTGAAGCCTCAAATGTTGACCTGAGATCAAATTTGAGGACACCTTACCGATTTAAAATTTAACTGGCTGGCGTTTGCTTGTTTCCGTTTGTTTCTAACTAGCATAGTTTCTGAGATATATGGGAATTTCTGGAGCAATGTCCTAACACAGGAAAACAAACTGGAAAATTTGACCTTTGATGACCTCTGGTAACCTCAATTTTAACCTGACCTAAAACAATACTGATACTTTCGATAGAACATGTATCAAGCTATCAAATGCCGTTTTCCGCTTCTCGCTACGTAGCGTAGTTTTCGAGATCTCGGGGGGGGGGGGGGGGGGGGGGGGGGGGAGGGGGAGGGGGAGGGGGAGGGAGAGATCAACCCCCCTGCAGTTCGTGTTCGGCGCAAAGCCCCTGCAGTGCGCGGGCTAACACCATACATCTCATATTTCGATATAAGTCGGTTATAGCGGTTATATGGGGCGCCAAATCGAGCTTTGCAAGTTTCAGCTCGATTGGAGTTACGGCTGCCGAGTTATAGCCTCCGGGATTTTGGTGAGGTCACCTTGCATGACTTAGCCGATCAGCTAATAATTCCACAACATATCCAATTCCTAGAAACCCATACATTTTCTGAATGGCAATGAAGCGAGAAACATCTTAGGCCCAGTTTGTTTTGTTGATTCTGACGAAATGACTGGTGACCGGACCCGACCTTGACACGGGCGCAGTGCAAATAGTTTTGTTTTATATTTTTTAAATATGCGTTGGTAAGTTGTCTCTGCACAGGATAAAACAAAATGGAGATGGGTGCTTTCTATAAATGTTCTTTTTAACTGCTCAAAATAACGTTTTTTTTCTTTTCACCAACACAACAACAACAAAAATGAATTGTCCCATGATGACATTTATTGCGGTTTCTGTGTCACACGAAGGTTTCAGGTTGCAATATAAGCCACTTGAAGATTAAGTTGGGTGAATTTCATGATGACCCATGCGAAATTGTTGCTCAGTGACCTCTGCAAGGTCAGCTGAGGTCATCTGAGGTCACCAGCACTTTTTGCCAATAAATCTAGATATAATAAAATATAGACGTGCGAATGACACCACTGTGTTTTTCTCGTCGAGTCGCATCGCCCCATATACAACATGACCTACCTGGGTCACCAAATGACCTTGACTGAGGTCAAATTTTGAAGTTGACCTAACCATGTCACCATTCATGTTTCGAATTGCCTTGACGAGACAAACACGATGGTGTTAAAATTATTTATCTATGTTTAATCGATGCAAAGTTATTCACGAACAACTTGAAGTTGTGTGTTGTTGCTAGTCAAAATAAGTGGATCGTGAATAACTTTGTATCTATTAAATATAGAGCAATAAGGTTAACACAATCGTGTTTTTCTCGTCAAGGCGCTTCGAAGCATATTAATGGGGACCTGGTTAGGTCAACTTCAAAATTTGACCTCGGGTCAAGGTCATTGGGTTACCCAGGTAGATCATGTTGCATATGGGGCGACGTGAATCGACGAGACAAAACAGTGGTGTCATTCGCACGTCTCTCTTTATTCTACCAATAGTTATTGGCAAAAAGTGATGCTGACCTCAGATGACCTCAGCTGACCTTGCAGAGGTCACTGAGCAACAATTGCACCTGGGTCATCAAGAAATTCACCCAACTTAACCCGCCATTGACGGGGGGGGGGGGGGGGGGGGGGGTTAACGCCCTGCTGCTGAATTTGGGTAATAGCTAAAAAACGAATAGCGCTATCAACGTGAAACTTTGGGTACCTTATTATAAATCAGGTTTACGTCTTCTGTGAAAAAATAAAGCAATTTCGTCGCCATTTTTTATAGTTATATCGAATTTAGTGACGTCACTACACACGAGTTTTACACCAAAATCAGCTAAGCTTTGCCAGGCCGTAGAAATGCCATATTTAAAGCAAAATGCAATCGAAAAATGCCAAAAGATAGCAAGGGCTACCAACTGGCTATCTCGGAATTGAGAAACTTTTGGGTTTTGCCCAACAAAATCAAAACACTTTTTTGGTGAAAAATGTGAAGAAATTGTGAAATTTAGGTAAAGAAATTTTGGTGAAACCAAAATCGGATTTTTCGAAGATATTCAAAAAGCCGGCATATATGTCGGAGAACCACCTATGGGAAACTACCATACCAAATTTCAGATTGATATCACCATTTTTGACTGACGTATGACATCTTAAGTATGGGTAACTCATGACGTCATATAAATACAAATTGACCAGATACAGGCAAATCAATTGTACCACCGTATTTCTGAGACAAAATTGGTCTGAACTTGACATAAACTTTACGTAAATGAAGTGAGGTGGTAAAATGACTCACTATCGTCTATCGAATTATACGTGGAAAATAACTCATAAAACATGTGTTGCATGACTTTCATAGATATTTTAAGCATACTGCCTTTTGTGACCTGACCTTGACCTTGACCTTGGCCAACAATCTCACTTTAGGTCATGCGTGATGTGTATCATACTTTTGGCAGCACCTATTACCACCACATGTACGGTCCCAACAATCATCACGAACCTTCACAAAAGATATCACGGCTTTGTTGGGAGCAAGGCATCCACCTAGTTATTACACTCTCGGCTCCAAACGTGGTAACATAATACACACTCAACTACGGCTAGGAAATTCAGATACAAATGCACCTGTTCCAAATACAAAAATCCCCGCAATTCATGTTACACTGCCCACTTGACGCGCCACTCAGACAAAGTCTCTTTCAACATATCTCCACAGAACTAAACACTGACTTCACTCACTTCACTGCCACCAAACAATACGACACACTTATACATGAGACAAGCATTAGCACTTCAAGTTCTCAGAGGGTAGCACATCTTTTCCAAAAATATATTTCCGACACAAAACGTTTCCGTTCAAATTAGCAGAGGAGCTCGGCACGCGGGGGGCGAAGCTGTTGCTGCGGTCATTGACTAAACAATGCACATGATGGTCAGGTGTAGAAATTAAAAATGTCGCTTGGGGTATGGTGCCTCGTTATAGGCCAAGTGTGCCTTTGCACCATCTACCCACTACCCACTGTTGTTATTGTTTGGCTTCCAATAAATGTGTGTTGTTGTTGTTGTTGTTGTTGTAACCTTGGGTGATCATGGTCTTAATCAAAGGCTTTGGATGGACAATATGGCCCATAAGCTCAAATACGTCGATTTTGACCCTTGACCTGGCCGTAACCTGACATTTTACCTCACTTTGACATTTTTGAGTATGCTTTATATTTATATCATTGAGAGCTTTCGATTGCCGCCTTGTGCGTCTCACTGCGATCATTGGTTCGGAAGATAACTAGGGGGCATTTAACGCCCCCCTCCCCGCCCCCCCCCCCCAGTCAATGGCGTTCGGCTGAGACCCCAGTCAATGCCGGATTAACCTTCAAGTGGCTTATATTGCCTTCGAAACCTTCTGTGACACAGAAACCGCAATAAATTCCATCATGGGACAATTAATCATTTTTTGTTGGTGGAAAGAGAAAAAGCATTATTTTGACCAATTAAAAAGTACATTTATAGAAAATACCCATCTCCAATTGTTTTCCCTGTGCAAAAGACAACTTAGCAAAGTATATTAAACAAATAGAAAACACAAAATATTTTAACTGCGCTCGTGTCAAGGTCAGTTCAGGTCACTGGAGGTCACGGGGTCATTTCGTCAGAATCCCCAAAAATGGGCTTGGGATGATGTTACTCACTTCATTGCCATTCAGAAAATGTATGGGCTTCTAAGAAGTGGATAATTTGTTGTGGAGTTATTGGCTGATCGGCTAAGTCATGCAAAGTGACCTCACCAAAATGCTGGAGGCTATAACTGGGCAGCCGTACCGCCAATCGAGCTGAAACTTGCACAGCGCGATTTGGCGTCCCAGATAGTCCCTATAACGGACTTTGATCGAAATCGGAGATGTAGGATGATACCCCCTTCACCCTCATCGGTCTGTCCTGGAATGCCCCAGGTATCAGGTTTTGGAACAGGATATATACAAATCCAGAAAATGCAAAAAATATGCTTATAGCTGATCACATTCCTTCAGTACATATACCTTGTTTTCTATACCCTTATACCTAATACACTTTGCTGTTTTTGTCTTCTTCAAACCATATAATTTCAAGGTAAATGCTGAAATCATTTAAAGAGACTGTCCCACCTTTGTGAAAGTTGTCGAATCACACTTAATTGTATGTCTACAGTCTACATGTCAGGCGAGGTCAGCTGAACACGTTCGTGAACTTTTTTCCGAAAAAAATGTTTATCTTGGAAGATATTCAACTTTTAGTTTTAAGCGAAAAGTTGGGTTGGTGACGTCATTTTTTTAAATAACGGAAACCCTTTGTGCTGACAAATATATGGCACAATTTTTTGTCGACATCTATTGCGCAGAAAAGGCGAACCACCCGGTGTCTAGATTGGCTTAGATTGCGAACCACCGGGGGATCGAGAAATGAAAGACGAAAATATTCCAAGGCTGACCTTAAAACAAGTCGACTATCATTACCAGTTGGTAATGAGAGACGACGCTGTCGGTTTAGAGTCCCTATTCAAATACACATGGGCCTTATTTTTTACAGATGTCAAAATCAAACTTGAATATCTTTTTGATTAGATCATTGCGGTTGTTTTAACTGCTACCATACTTAATGTCAATGCCTAGCCATAAACAATGGCTATCTCAACTCAAATATAATGTTAAGGTGGGATAGTCCCTTTAAAGGCACACTCTCACCTTAACATTAGTTTTGAGTTGAGATAGCCATGTTGTTGGATTTGCATTGAAATTAAGAAGGGTAGCAGTTTAAACAACCACATAGGTCTAATCAAAAAGAAATTCGAGTTTGGTCTTGACAATTGTAACGAATAAACCCCACGTGTATTTGAATAGGGGTCTAAAGCCGATGGCGTCACCTCTCTTTACCAAATGGTGATGATAGTCGACTTGTTTTAGGGTTAGACTTGGATATATTTGCGTGTTTCAAATGGTTTGGTAATTGGTTTGTTTTGTATTCAAAGCGCCAGAATTGTCTCGAAATAATTGTGCCACACTGGCAGCGTAAATGATTTCTGTATAGCTCTCGAGAGCTCAATATGACGTCATCAACCCAAATATTACAACTTAACATTGTATTAAATTGAGCACTGTTTGTGAGAAACAAATGTCATAATCGTGTTCGGCAGCAATTACTTCATATTTTGCACCACAAGCGGCGTACATTTGACAACTTTTGGGAAGGTGGGAGTGTCCCTTTAACCCTATTTGTAACAGGGGGGGGGGGGGGGGGGCGGCGGGCGGCGGATTCCGCCCCCTCATGTTTTTCGCCGATATCTCCAGAACGGCTGGGAGCAGGACCATTAAATTTTGGGACTTTTCATAGAATTGAATATCGCATTTGCAGTCAAAATTTTGAGTTCTTAACCTGAACAGAGGCGGTTCCAGGGCACAGTTTTGGGTGGTTTCGGAGGCGACATTTGGCGATAATACGGAAATGCGATCTTCACGGTTTCTTCCTAACTGCCTCAAGTATGAAGGAGTTACATCGGTTTACGGTGATTGCAATAAGTGCAAATTAGTTTATGTTAATGAAATATCATAAAAATTGCATGGCAGAGGCGGTTTCAGGGGCTTGAAAGGGGGGGGGGGGGGGTCCAGGAAGTATTCAATGCTTGGCGGGAAGCCAATAGAGCTATGTAAGGGGCATTTATAGCTATCAAGATGTAAAAGATAGCTTCTGCTTCCATTATTTGCATAATTTGTTACATATAGAGTTTCAGGGGCGTGTACAGGCACATGACAGTCAAGGGAGTGACTGGCATGGTGATGACGATATGCCAGCGATAACGGCGCAATAGACGTTTAGCTTATAATGATATATGCACATATGAGGCCAGAAAAGGGAATAAAGTCATTTTTTGCAGAGGCGCGCTCAGGAATGGAAGAAAGGGGGTCATATTATTGTAAGGGAACTAAGAGGCATGGGCGTACAATGACATAATATACTGCAGTTTTCGGATGAAACACGCACCACAGGCTACTCTACGAACGATTATAAGATAATAGGCGAGTCCAGGTAGGGTAAAAAGGGGGTAAGCAATGCTAATCGAAGTTGTAAGTGAAATAGTCACTGTTGACTAGTCAGTATCATAATAGCGGATAATATACTTATCAAAAGGTCTTGCGCCGCCCCAGTTTGGATCTTGGATACGCCTATGATGTACAACATGCAAAAAGGAACTATCTACGACCAGTAACATATTTATAGTGCTGGGTAGCAACTTGTCTGTGGTTAATATTTTTTTCTTCCAATTTGACCTCCCTTTTTCACTAACCTGGTACCGCCTATGGCAAAAATATGATTTATAACTATTTTGTCTAATGTCACAATCACATACCATTTCATTTATTAAAAAAAAACACATCAAAAAATGTTTTATTACGCATTTACTTCACCCCCATATTGAGTGACCTGCACATGCCTATGATTTTTGAATTTTCAAACGTCACCGTCATAGATCAATTTACAATTCAATCTCTATCGATTCCTATTAGTTGTGTTAAAATCGGTCGATAAACATGAAAGCTAGGTTGGATACAAAATACCACTAAAATTTGTAGTTTTTGCCCCCCTGTTGCCCCCATATCCAAAATTTAGATTTGTTTATTATTTAGAAATGTAGATCGTGTTGAGGGGAACCAAACGCCGTTTCATTTGTGAAAATCGGACGAGTAGATCTCAAGATCTCGGGGGGGGGGGGGGGGGCGGAATCCGCCCCCTGTTACAAATAGGGGTAGCCAGGAACCTGTTACAAATAGGGTTAAGCTCACCCATGGTATTGTTTTTGTATGAGTGAAATTAGCAGATATGATGAGTCTGATTATGATCTGTCAGTCAGTAATTGATGTTGGGTCCAGTTTTTATCCAACTTTCAGTTTGAGTTTAAGTTAATGCAAACCCTTTGACTCTATGCCACTGATGAACAGCTTTGGAATCAGTTTGTTGGAGTCAGTAATTTTGGGGAAGTTAGAAAGTGTGAGATTGACAAATTGCATCCACAGTCAGGGAAAGTGAATATTTGTGGAACATCCTGTCTTTGTTTCCTGGTTCTCTTCACGTTGAAATGCCTCTGTTTCAGCTTGCTGGATACACTGAGGCTGCTGAGCAAAGCATGCAGTCTCAGCATGTGCTCCAACTGGTGCTTCTGGACCTGGCGCGGCGAGGGACAGCCACGTTAGGGTGCCGGCGGCTCTGCTGTGGCACCACCTGCGCGGCCGCCAGACGCCGCAACATGCCGCGCTATCGGTTCGAGCTGGAGAACCGACTGCTGTTCGGAGACGTGCTGCGGAACACCGGCCACGTCTCCCCCGCCGCCACGCCGGAGCCCGCGCCGCCGCCGCCCCGGCTCACCATCGTCTCAGAAGCCGGCTTCCCGGAGGGGCGTATTGGTGTACCGGTGCGGCGCTCACGGTCCGCCGCCGCCGCCGCCGCCGCCGCCGCCGCCGCCGTCGTCGTCGCCGCCGCCGCCGCCGCCGCCGCCGCCGCCGCCGCCGCCCCCGCCCCCGCCCCCGCCCCCGCCTCCGCCGCCGCCGCCGCCGCCCCCGCCTCCGCCTCCGCCCCCGCCTCCGCCGCCTGCGCCTCCGCCCCCGCCTCCGCCACCGCCTCCGCCCCGGTTCGCGCCCGGCCGCCTGTCGTCCCTCCGCCGGCCGGCTACCTGTACCCAGTGGAGGAGGAGAAGGAGGAGGGGGCGGCGGCCTCGCGGCTTCCCAGCGTCAGTCGCGTGCTGCAGGCCACCATGAGTGAGGAGAGCCTCGCGGCGCTCCGGCGCTGGGAGGAAAGGATGGTGGCGCGCCACGGACCGGACGGATTCGCCAAAATCAAGGAGGGTGAGTGATGCACAGAGTGTCCTGCGGGGATGCACTGGTCGGTCGGAGGATCTCCAGGAGATGCTGGTGATCTCCAGGAGATAGACTGGTCCTGCGGGGATGCACTGGTCGGTCGGAGGATCTCCAGGAGATGCTGGTGCT
Source organism: Chirona hameri (assembly GCA_036785665.1). NCBI lineage: Eukaryota > Metazoa > Arthropoda > Thecostraca > Balanomorpha > Balanidae > Chirona > Chirona hameri. The sequence continues at coordinate 107,964 of JAXIVJ010000267.1, read as the reverse complement.
GGGTCTGGTGGATGCAGTGGTCGGTCGGAGGATCTCCAGGAGATGCTGGTGATCTCCAGGAGATAGACTGGTCCTGTGGGGATGCAGTAGTCGGTCGGAGGATCTCCAGGAGATGCTGGTGCTGGGCCTGGTCTTTGTCTGGCCTTTCGTGGCGGTGCTGCGGACTTTCAGCATTATTTTGACTCTGATGCCACTCCACATTTGTGTTTTTTTTCCTTCTCCGTATGTATGGTGTTCCACATTTGTGTTGTTTTTTCCTTCTCCGTCTGTATGGTGTTCCACATTTGTGTTGTTTTTTCCCTCTCCGTATGTATGGTGTTCCACATTTGTGTTGTTTTTTCCTTCTCCGTCTGTATGGTGTTCCACATTTGTGTTGTTTTTTTCCCTCTCCGTATGTATGGTGTTCATAACGGTAGCCAGATGAGAGACCCGTCATACGTAGCAGCAATGTCAGTGTGCACCATGCACCAATCGATGAAGATGAGTATTTTGGCCGAATCCGCGATTGTTGTGTTCCTCGTAGTTCTTAGTTCAGAGTTGTACTTGGTCGCTCATAGTTCCTGCTAGCGCTCACGGTTCGTACAACCCAAGTTTATCCGGCAGTTACGCGAGTGAGTTTGCCCTGCTGTTCTCGGCAGCTGTGGCGGGTGGCCAGCTCCACTCAGTGTAACTTACCCTCGCCGTCGCCTTCAGCCATGTTCTCCACGGGCCGGGAGGTGCATCGGGCGATCCACGGCCACCTGCTGGGCCGCGGCCCGGACCGGCCCCTCTCCACGGCCGCCGGCGGCTTCTGGCGCAGCGTGCGGCCCGTGCTGCAGCACGTGGACACGGCGGAACTGGCGGCGGCCGAGCTGCCGCTGCGGCACCCCCAGCTCGGCTACCAGGGCGTGGTCGACTGTGTCGCCCCCTTCAGGTGGGTCGGCAGGGTGAGCGCCGAGGAGGCGCGGCGGGAGTGGCAGTCGGGAGTGGAACGTGGTTAGTGTGGTGGTGAGGTGTCATGGTGGGGTAGTGATCGGTCAGGGGTCGGGACGTGGTTAGTGTGGTGGTGAGGTGTCATGGTGGGGGTAGTGATTGGTCAGGGGTCGGGACGTGGTTAGTGTGGTGGTGAGGTGTCATGGTGGGGTAGTGATCGGCCAGGGGTCGGGACGTGGTTAGTGTGGTGGTGGGGTGGTGAGGTGGGGTAGTGATCGGTCAGGGGTCGGGACGTGGTTAGTGTGGTGGTGGGGTGGTGATGTGGGGTAGTGATCGGTCAGGGGTCGGGACGTGGTTAGTGTGGTGGTGAGGTGTCATGGTGGGCTAGTGATCGGCCAGGGGTCGGGACGTGGTTAGTGTGGTGGTGAGGTGTCATGGTGGGGGTAGTGATCGGCCAGGGGTCGGGACGTGGTTAGTGTGGTGGTGAGGTGTCATGGTGGGGTAGTGATCGGTCAGGGGTCGGGACGTGGTTAGCGTGGTGGTGAGGTGTCATGGTGGGCTAGTGATCGGCCAGGGGTCGGGACGTGGTTAGTGTGGTGGTGAGGTGTCATGGTGGGCTAGTGATCGGCCAGGGGTCGGGACGTGGTTAGTGTGGTGGTGAGGTGTCATGGTGGGGTAGTGATCGGCCAGGGGTCGGGACGTGGTTAGTGTGGTGGTGAGGTGTCATGGTGGGCTAGTGATCGGTCAGGGGTCGGGACGTGGTTAGTGTGGTGGTGAGGTGTCATGGTGGGGTAGTGATCGGTCAGGGGTCGGGACGTGGTTAGTGTGGTGGTGAGGTGTCATGGTGGGGTAGTGATCGGTCAGGGGTCGGGACGTGGTTAGCGTGGTGGTGAGGTGTCATGGTGGGCTAGTGATCGGCCAGGGGTCGGGACGTGGTTAGTGTGGTGGTGAGGTGTCATGGTGGGGTAGTGATCGGTCAGGGGTCGGGACGTGGTTAGTGTGGTGGTGAGGTGTCATGGTGGGGTAGTGATCGGTCAGGGGTCGGGACGTGGTGGTGAGGTGTCATGGTGGGGTAGTGATCGGCCAGGGGTCGGGACGTGGTTAGTGTGGTGGTGAGGTGTCATGGTGGGGTAGTGATCGGTCAGGGGTCGGGACGTGGTTAGTGTGGTGGTGAGGTGTCATGGTGGGGTAGTGATCGGTCAGGGGTCGGGACGTGGTTAGTGTGGTGGTGAGGTGTCATGGTGGGCTAGTGATCGGCCAGGGGTCGGGACGTGGTTAGTGTGGTGGTGAAGTATCATGGTGGGCTAGTGATCGGTCAGGGGTCGGGACGTGGTTAGTGTGGTGGTGAGGTGTCATGGTGGGGGTAGTGATCGGTCAGGGATCGGGACGTGGTTAGTGTGGTGGTGAGGTGTCATGGTGGGGTAGTGATCGGTCAGGGGTTGGGACGTGGTTAGTGTGGTGGTGAGGTGTCATGGTGGGGTAGTGATTGGTCAGGGGTCGGGACGTGGTTAGTGTGGTGGTGAAGTATCATGGTGGGCTAGTGATCGGTCAGGGGTCGGGACGTGGTTAGTGTGGTGGTGAGGTGTCATGGTGGGGTAGTGATCGGTCAGGGGTCGGGACGTGGTTAGTGTGGTGGTGAGGTGTCATGGTGGGGTAGTGATCGGTCAGGGGTCGGGACGTGGTTAGTGTGGTGGTGAGGTGTCATGGTGGGGTAGTGATCGGTCAGGGGTCGGGACGTGGTTAGTGTGGTGGTGAGGTGTCATGGTGGGGTAGTGATTGGTCAGGGGTCGGGACGTGGTTAGTGTGGTGGTGAAGTATCATGGTGGGCTAGTGATCGGTCAGGGGTCGGGACGTGGTTAGTGTGGTGGTGAGGTGTCATGGTGGGGTAGTGATCGGTCAGGGGTCGGGACGTGGTTAGTGTGGTGGTGAGGTGTCATGGTGGGGTAGTGATCGGTCAGGGGTCGGGACGTGGTTAGTGTGGTGGTGAGGTGTCATGGTGGGGTAGTGATCGGCCAGGGGTCGGGACGTGGTTAGTGTGGTGGTGAGGTGTCATGGTGGGGTAGTGATCGGTCAGGGGTCGGGACGTGGTTAGTGTGGTGGTGAGGTGTCATGGTGGGGTAGTGATGGGTCAGGGGTCGGGACGTGGTTAGTGTGGTGGTGAAGTATCATGGTGGGGTAGTGATCGGTCAGGGGTCGGGACGTGGTTAGTGTGGTGGTGAGGTGTCATGGTGGGGTAGTGATCGGTCAGGGGTCGGGATGTGGTTAGTGTGGTGGTGAGGTGTCATGGTGGGGTAGTGATCGGTCAGGGGTCGGGACGTGTTTAGTGTGGTGGTGAGGTGTCATGGTGGGGTAGTGATCGGTCAGGGGTTGGGACGTGGTTAGTGTGGTGGTGAGGTGTCATGGTGGGGTAGTGATTGGTCAGGGGTCGGGACGTGGTTAGTGTGGTGGTGAAGTATCATGGTGGGCTAGTGATCGGTCAGGGGTTGGGACGTGGTTAGTGTGGTGGTGAGGTGTCATGGTGGGGTAGTGATCGGTCAGGGGTCGGGACGTGGTTAGTGTGGTGGTGAAGTATCATGGTGGGGTAGTGATTGGTCAGGGGTCGGGACGTGGTTAGTGTGGTGGTGAGGTGTCATGGTGGGGTAGTGATCGGCCAGGGGTCGGGACGTGGTTAGTGTGGTGGTGGGGTGGTGAGGTGGGGTAGTGATCGGTCAGGGGTCGGGACGTGGTTAGTGTGGTGGTGAGGTGTCATGGTGGGGTAGTGATCGGCCAGGGGTCGGGACGTGGTTAGTGTGGTGGTGGGGTGGTGAGGTGGGGTAGTGATCGGCCAGGGGTCGGGACGTGGTTAGTGTGGTGGTGGGGTGGTGAGGTGGGGTAGTGATCGGCCAGGGGTCGGGACGTGGTTAGTGTGGTGGTGGGGTGGTGAGGTGGGGTAGTGATCGGTCAGGGGTCGGGACGTGGTTAGTGTGGTGGTGAAGTATCATGGTGGGCTAGTGATCGGTCAGGGGTCGGGACGTGGTTAGTGTGGTGGTGAGGTGTCATGGTGGGGTAGTGATTGGTCAGGGGTCGGGACGTGGTTAGTGTGGTGGTGAAGTATCATGGTGGGCTAGTGATCGGTCAGGGGTCGGGACGTGGTTAGTGTGGTGGTGAGGTGTCATGGTGGGGTAGTGATCGGTCAGGGGTCGGGACGTGGTTAGTGTGGTGGTGAGGTGTCATGGTGGGGTAGTGATCGGTCAGGGGTCGGGACGTGGTTAGTGTGGTGGTGAGGTGTCATGGTGGGGTAGTGATCGGTCAGGGGTCGGGACGTGGTTAGTGTGGTGGTGAGGTGTCATGGTGGGGTAGTGATCGGTCAGGGGTCGGGACGTGGTTAGTGTGGTGGTGAGGTGTCATGGTGGGGTAGTGATTGGTCAGGGGTCGGGACGTGGTTAGTGTGGTGGTGAAGTATCATGGTGGGCTAGTGATCGGTCAGGGGTCGGGACGTGGTTAGTGTGGTGGTGAGGTGTCATGGTGGGGTAGTGATCGGTCAGGGGTCGGGACGTGGTTAGTGTGGTGGTGAGGTGTCATGGTGGGGTAGTGATCGGTCAGGGGTTGGGACGTGGTTAGTGTGGTGGTGAGGTGTCATGGTGGGGTAGTGATCGGTCAGGGGTCGGGACGTGGTTAGCGTGGTGGTGAGGTGTCATGGTGGGGTAGTGATCGGCCAGGGGTCGGGACGTGGTTAGTGTGGTGGTGAGGTGTCATGGTGGGGTAGTGATCGGTCAGGGGTCGGGACGTGGTTAGTGTGGTGGTGAGGTGTCATGGTGGGGTAGTGATGGGTCAGGGGTCGGGACGTGGTTAGTGTGGTGGTGAAGTATCATGGTGGGGTAGTGATCGGTCAGGGGTCGGGACGTGGTTAGTGTGGTGGTGAGGTGTCATGGTGGGGTAGTGATCGGTCAGGGGTCGGGACGTGGTTAGTGTGGTGGTGAGGTGTCATGGTGGGGTAGTGATCGGTCAGGGGTCGGGACGTGGTTAGTGTGGTGGTGAGGTGTCATGGTGGGGTAGTGATCGGTCAGGGGTTGGGACGTGGTTAGTGTGGTGGTGAGGTGTCATGGTGGGGTAGTGATTGGTCAGGGGTCGGGACGTGGTTAGTGTGGTGGTGAAGTATCATGGTGGGCTAGTGATCGGTCAGGGGTCGGGACGTGGTTAGTGTGGTGGTGAGGTGTCATGGTGGGGTAGTGATCGGTCAGGGGTCGGGACGTGGTTAGTGTGGTGGTGAGGTGTCATGGTGGGGTAGTGATTGGTCAGGGGTCGGGACGTGGTTAGTGTGGTGGTGAAGTATCATGGTGGGCTAGTGATCGGTCAGGGGTCGGGACGTGGTTAGTGTGGTGGTGAGGTGTCATGGTGGGGTAGTGATCGGTCAGGGGTCGGGACGTGGTTAGTGTGGTGGTGAGGTGTCATGGTGGGGTAGTGATCGGTCAGGGGTCGGGACGTGGTTAGTGTGGTGGTGAGGTGTCATAGTGGGGTAGTGATTGGTCAGGGGTCGGGACGTGGTTAGTGTGGTGGGGTGGTGAGGTGGGGTAGTGATCGGCCAGGGGTCGGGACGTGGTTAGTGTGGTGGTGAGGTGTCATGGTGGGGTAGTGATCGGTCAGGGGTCGGGACGTGGTTAGTGTGGTGGTGAGGTGTCATGGTGGGGTAGTGATCGGTCAGGGGTCGGGACGTGGTTAGTGTGGTGGTGAGGTGTCATGGTGGGGTAGTGATCGGTCAGGGGTCGGGACGTGGTTAGTGTGGTGGTGAGGTGTCATGGTGGGGTAGTGATCGGTCAGGGGTCGGGACGTGGTTAGTGTGGTGGTGAGGTGTCATGGTGGGGTAGTGATCGGTCAGGGGTCGGGACGTGGTTAGTGTGGTGGTGAGGTGTCATGGTGGGGTAGTGATCGGCCAGGGGTCGGGACGTGGTTAGTGTGGTGGTGAGGTGTCATGGTGGAGTAGTGATCGGTCAGGGGTCGGGACGTGGTTAGTGTGGTGGTGAGGTGTCATGGTGGGGTAGTGATCGGTCAGGGGTCGGGACGTGGTTAGTGTAGTGGTGGGGTGGTGAGGTGGGGTAGTGATCGGTCAGGGGTTGGGACGTGGTTAGTGTGGTGGTGAGGTGTCATGGTGGGGTAGTGATTGGTCAGGGGTCGGGACGTGGTTAGTGTGGTGGTGAAGTATCATGGTGGGCTAGTGATCGGTCAGGGGTCGGGACGTGGTTAGTGTGGTGGTGAGGTGTCATGGTGGGGTAGTGATCGGCCAGGGGTCGGGACGTGGTTAGTGTGGTGGTGAGGTGTCATGGTGGGGTAGTGATCGGCCAGGGGTCGGGACGTGGTTAGTGTGGTGGTGAGGTGTCATGGTGGGGTAGTGATCGGTCAGGGGTCGGGACGTGGTTAGTGTGGTGGTGAGGTGTCATGGTGGAGTAGTGATCGGCCAGGGGTCGGGACGTGGTTAGTGTGGTGGTGAGGTGTCATGGTGGGGTAGTGATCGGTCAGGGGTCGGGACGTGGTTAGTGTGGTGGTGGGGTGGTGGGGTGGGGTAGTGATCGGCCAGGGGTCGGGACGTGGTTAGTGTGGTGGTGAGGTGTCATGGTGGGGGTAGTGATCGGCCAGGGGTCGGGACGTGGTTAGTGTGGTGGTGAGGTGTCATGGTGGGGGTAGTGATCGGTCAGGGGTCGGGACGTGGTTAGTGTGGTGGTGAAGTATCATGGTGGGCTAGTGATCGGCCAGGGGTCGGGACGTGGTTAGTGTGGTGGTGAGGTGTCATGGTGGGGGTAGTGATCGGTCAGGGGTCGGGACGTGGTTAGTGTGGTGGTGAAGTATCATGGTGGGCTAGTGATCGGCCAGGGGTCGGGACGTGGTTAGTGTGGTGGTGAAGTATCATGGTGGGCTAGTGATTGGTCAGGGGTCGGAACGTGGTTAGTGTGGTGGTGAGGTGGTGAGGTGGGGTAGTGATCGGTCAGGGGTCGGGACGTGGTTAGTGTGGTGGTGAGGTGTCATGGTGGGGTAGTGATCGGTCAGGGGTTGGGACGTGGTTAGTGTGGTGGTGAGGTGTCATGGTGGGGTAGTGATCGGTCAGGGGTCGGGACGTGGTTAGTGTGGTGGTGAGGTGTCATAGTGGGGTAGTGATCGGCCAGGGGTCGGGACGTGGTTAGTGTGGTGGTGGGGTGTCATGGTGGGGTAGTGATCGGTCAGGGGTCGGGACGTGGTTAGTGTGGTGGTGGGGTGGTGAGGTGGGGTAGTGATCGGTCAGGGGTTGGGACGTGGTTAGTGTGGTGGTGGGGTGGTGAGGTGGGGTAGTGATCGGTCAGGGGTCGGGACGTGGTTAGTGTGGTGGTGAGGTGTCATGGTGGGGGTAGTGATCGGTCAGGGGTTGGGACGTGGTTAGTGTGGTGGTGGGGTGTCATGGTGGGGTAGTGATCGGTCAGGGGTTGGGACGTGGTTAGTGTGGTGGTGAGGTGGTGAGGTGGGGTAGTGATCGGTCAGGGGTCGGGACGTGGTTAGTGTGGTGGTGAGGTGTCATGGTGGGGTAGTGATTGGTCAGGGGTCGGGACGTGGTTAGTGTTGTGGTGGGGTGGTGATGTGGGGTAGTGATTGGTCAGGGGTCGGGACGTGGTTAGTGTGGTGGTGAGGTGTCATGGTGGGGTAGTGATCGGCCAGGGGTCGGGACGTGGTTAGTGTGGTGGTGAGGTGTCATGGTGGGCTGGTGATCGGTCAGGGGTCGGGACGTGGTTAGTGTGGTGGTGAAGTATCATGGTGGGGTAGTGATCGGTCAGGGATCGGGACGTGGTTAGTGTGGTGGTGGGGTGTCATGGTGGGGTAGTGATCGGTCAGGGGTTGGGACGTGGTTAGTGTGGTGGTGAGGTGGTGAGGTGGGGTAGTGATCGGTCAGGGGTCGGGACGTGGTTAGTGTGGTGGTGAGGTCATGGTGGGGTAGTGATCGGTCAGGGGTTGGGACGTGGTTAGTGTGGTGGTGAAGTGGTGAGGTGGGGTAGTGATCGGTCAGGGGTCGGGACGTGGTTAGTGTGGTGGTGAGGTGTCATGGTGGGGTAGTGATCGGTCAGGGGTTGGGACGTGGTTAGTGTGGTGGTGAGGTGGTGAGGTGGGGTAGTGATCGGTCAGGGGTCGGGACGTGGTTAGTGTGGTGGTGAGGTGTCATGGTGGGGTAGTGATCGGTCAGGGGTTGGGACGTGGTTAGTGTGGTGGTGAGGTGTCATGGTGGGGTAGTGATCGGTCAGGGGTTGGGACGTGGTTAGTGTGGTGGTGAGGTGTCATGGTGGGGTAGTGATCGGTCAGGGGTTGGAACGTGGTTAGTGTGGTGGTGAGGTGTCATGGTGGGGTAGTGATCGGTCAGGGGTCGGGACGTGGTTAGTGTGGTGGTGAGGTGTCATGGTGGGGCAGTGATCGGTCAGGGGTCGGGACGTGGTTAGTGTGGTGGTGAGGTGTCATGGTGGGGTAGTGATCGGTCAGGGGTTGGGACGTGGTTAGTGTGGTGGTGAGGTGTCATGGTGGGGTAGTGATCGGTCAGGGGTCGGGACGTGGTTAGTGTGGTGGTGAGGTGTCATGGTGGGGTAGTGATCGGTCAGGGGTCGGGACGTGGTTAGTGTGGTGGTGAGGTGTCATGGTGGGGTAGTGATCGGTCAGGGGTTGGGACGTGGTTAGTGTGGTGGTGAGGTGTCATGGTGGGGTAGTGATCGGTCAGGGGTCGGGACGTGGTTAGTGTGGTGGTGAGGTGTCATGGTGGGGTAGTGATCGGTCAGGGGTCGGGACGTGGTTAGTGTGGTGGTGAGGTGTCATGGTGGGGTAGTGATCGGTCAGGGGTTGGGACGTGGTTAGTGTGGTGGTGGGGTGGTGAGGTGGGGTAGTGATCGGTCAGGGGTCGGGACGTGGTTAGTGTGGTGGTGAGGTGTCATGGTGGGGTAGTGATCGGTCAGGGGTCGGGACGTGGTTAGTGTGGTGGTGAGGTGTCATGATGGGGTAGTGATCGGTCAGGGGTCGGGACGTGGTTAGTGTGGTGGTGAGGTGTCATGGTGGGGTAGTGATCGGTCAGGGGTCGGGACGTGGTTAGTGTGGTGGTGAGGTGTCATGATGGGGTAGTGATCGGTCAGGGGTCGGGACGTGGTTAGTGTGGTGGTGAGGTGTCATGGTGGGGTAGTGATCGGTCAGGGGTCGGGACGTGGTTAGTGTGGTGGTGAGGTGTCATGATGGGGTAGTGATCGGTCAGGGGTCGGGACGTGGTTAGTATGGTGGTGAGGTGTCATGGTGGGGTAGTGATCGGTCAGGGGTCGGGACGTGGTTAGTGTGGTGGTGAGGTGTCATGATGGGGTAGTGATCGGTCAGGGGTCGGGACGTGGTTAGTGTGGTGGTGAGGTGTCATGGTGGGGTAGTGATCGGTCAGGGGTCGGGACGTGGTTAGTGTGGTGGTGAGGTGTCATGATGGGGTAGTGATCGGTCAGGGGTCGGGACGTGGTTAGTGTGGTGGTGAGGTGTCATGATGGGGTAGTGATCGGTCAGGGGTCGGGACGTGGTTAGTGTGGTGGTGAGGTGTCATGGTGGGGTAGTGATCGGTCAGGGGTCGGGACGTGGTTAGTGTGGTGGTGAGGTGTCATGGTGGGGTAGTGATCGGTCAGGGGTCGGGACGTGGTTAGTGTGGTGGTGAGGTGTCATGATGGGGTAGTGATCGGTCAGGGGTCGGGACGTGGTTAGTGTGGTGGTGAGGTGTCATGGTGGGGTAGTGATCGGTCAGGGGTCGGGACGTGGTTAGTGTGGTGGTGAGGTGTCATGGTGGGGTAGTGATCGGTCAGGGGTCGGGACGTGGTTAGTGTGGTGGTGAGGTGTCATGGTGGGGTAGTGATCGGTCAGGGGTCGGGACGTGGTTAGCGTGGTGGTGAGGTGTCATGGTGGGCTAGTGATCGGCCAGGGGTCGGGACGTGGTTAGTGTGGTGGTGAGGTGTCATGGTGGGCTAGTGATCGGCCAGGGGTCGGGACGTGGTTAGTGTGGTGGTGAGGTGTCATGGTGGGGTAGTGATCGGCCAGGGGTCGGGACGTGGTTAGTGTGGTGGTGAGGTGTCATGGTGGGCTAGTGATCGGTCAGGGGTCGGGACGTGGTTAGTGTGGTGGTGAGGTGTCATGGTGGGGTAGTGATCGGCCAGGGGTCGGGACGTGGTTAGTGTGGTGGTGAGGTGTCATGGTGGGGTAGTGATCGGCCAGGGGTCGGGACGTGGTTAGTGTGGTGGTGAGGTGTCATGGTGGGGTAGTGATCGGTCAGGGGTCGGGACGTGGTGGTGAGGTTTCATGGTGGGGTAGTGATCGGCCAGGGGTCGGGACGTGGTTAGTGTGGTGGTGAGGTGTCATGGTGGGGTAGTGATCGGTCAGGGGTCGGGACGTGGTTAGTGTGGTGGTGAGGTGTCATGGTGGGTTAGTGATGGGTCAGGGGTCGGGACGTGGTTAGTGTGGTGGTGAAGTATCATGGTGGGGTAGTGATCGGTCAGGGGTCGGGACGTGGTTAGTGTGGTGGTGAGGTGTCATGGTGGGGTAGTGATCGGTCAGGGGTCGGGACGTGGTTAGTGTGGTGGTGAGGTGTCATGGTGGGGTAGTGATCGGTCAGGGGTCGGGACGTGGTTAGTGTGGTGGTGAGGTGTCATGGTGGGGTAGTGATCGGTCAGGGGTTGGGACGTGGTTAGTGTGGTGGTGAGGTGTCATGGTGGGGTAGTGATTGGTCAGGGGTCGGGACGTGGTTAGTGTGGTGGTGAGGTGTCATGGTGGGGTAGTGATCGGTCAGGGGTCGGGACGTGGTTAGTGTGGTGGTGAAGTATCATGGTGGGCTAGTGATCGGTCAGGGGTCGGGACGTGGTTAGTGTGGTGGTGAGGTGTCATGGTGGGGTAGTGATCGGTCAGGGGTCGGGACGTGGTTAGTGTGGTGGTGAGGTGTCATGGTGGGGTAGTGATCGGTCAGGGGTCGGGACGTGGTTAGTGTGGTGGTGAGGTGTCATGGTGGGGTAGTGATCGGTCAGGGGTCGGGACGTGGTTAGTGTGGTGGTGAGGTGTCATGGTGGGGTAGTGATCGGTCAGGGGTTGGGACGTGGTTAGTGTGGTGGTGAGGTGTCATGGTGGGGTAGTGATTGGTCAGGGGTCGGGACGTGGTTAGTGTGGTGGTGAAGTATCATGGTGGGCTAGTGATCGGTCAGGGGTCGGGACGTGGTTAGTGTGGTGGTGAGGTGTCATGGTGGGGTAGTGATCGGTCAGGGGTCGGGACGTGGTTAGTGTGGTGGTGAGGTGTCATGGTGGGGTAGTGATCGGTCAGGGGTCGGGACGTGGTTAGTGTGGTGGTGAGGTGTCATGGTGGGGTAGTGATCGGTCAGGGGTCGGGACGTGGTTAGTGTGGTGGTGAGGTGTCATGGTGGGGGTAGTGATCGGTCAGGGGTCGGGACGTGGTTAGTGTGGTGGTGAGGTGTCATGGTGGGGTAGTGATTGGTCAGGGGTCGGGACGTGGTTAGTGTGGTGGTGAAGTATCATGGTGGGCTAGTGATCGGTCAGGGGTCGGGACGTGGTTAGTGTGGTGGTGAGGTGTCATGGTGGGGTAGTGATCGGTCAGGGGTCGGGACGTGGTTAGTGTGGTGGTGAGGTGTCATGGTGGGGTAGTGATCGGTCAGGGGTCGGGACGTGGTTAGTGTGGTGGTGAGGTGTCATGGTGGGGTAGTGATCGGCCAGGGGTCGGGACGTGGTTAGTGTGGTGGTGAGGTGTCATGGTGGGGTAGTGATCGGTCAGGGGTCGGGACGTGGTTAGTGTGGTGGTGAGGTGTCATGGTGGGGTAGTGATCGGTCAGGGGTTGGGACGTGGTTAGTGTGGTGGTGAGGTGTCATGGTGGGGTAGTGATTGGTCAGGGGTCGGGACGTGGTTAGTGTGGTGGTGAGGTGTCATGGTGGGGTAGTGATCGGTCAGGGGTCGGGACGTGGTTAGTGTGGTGGTGAGGTGTCATGATGGGGTAGTGATCGGTCAGGGGTCGGGACGTGGTTAGTGTGGTGGTGAGGTGTCATGGTGGGGTAGTGATCGGTCAGGGGTCGGGACGTGGTTAGTGTGGTGGTGAGGTGTCATGATGGGGTAGTGATCGGTCAGGGGTCGGGACGTGGTTAGTGTGGTGGTGAGGTGTCATGGTGGGGTAGTGATCGGTCAGGGGTCGGGACGTGGTTAGTGTGGTGGTGAGGTGTCATGATGGGGTAGTGATCGGTCAGGGGTCGGGACGTGGTTAGTATGGTGGTGAGGTGTCATGGTGGGGTAGTGATCGGTCAGGGGTCGGGACGTGGTTAGTGTGGTGGTGAGGTGTCATGATGGGGTAGTGATCGGTCAGGGGTCGGGACGTGGTTAGTGTGGTGGTGAGGTGTCATGGTGGGGTAGTGATCGGTCAGGGGTCGGGACGTGGTTAGTGTGGTGGTGAGGTGTCATGATGGGGTAGTGATCGGTCAGGGGTCGGGACGTGGTTAGTGTGGTGGTGAGGTGTCATGATGGGGTAGTGATCGGTCAGGGGTCGGGACGTGGTTAGTGTGGTGGTGAGGTGTCATGGTGGGGTAGTGATCGGTCAGGGGTCGGGACGTGGTTAGTGTGGTGGTGAGGTGTCATGGTGGGGTAGTGATCGGTCAGGGGTCGGGACGTGGTTAGTGTGGTGGTGAGGTGTCATGATGGGGTAGTGATCGGTCAGGGGTCGGGACGTGGTTAGTGTGGTGGTGAGGTGTCATGGTGGGGTAGTGATCGGTCAGGGGTCGGGACGTGGTTAGTGTGGTGGTGAGGTGTCATGGTGGGGTAGTGATCGGTCAGGGGTCGGGACGTGGTTAGTGTGGTGGTGAGGTGTCATGGTGGGGTAGTGATCGGTCAGGGGTCGGGACGTGGTTAGCGTGGTGGTGAGGTGTCATGGTGGGCTAGTGATCGGCCAGGGGTCGGGACGTGGTTAGTGTGGTGGTGAGGTGTCATGGTGGGCTAGTGATCGGCCAGGGGTCGGGACGTGGTTAGTGTGGTGGTGAGGTGTCATGGTGGGGTAGTGATCGGCCAGGGGTCGGGACGTGGTTAGTGTGGTGGTGAGGTGTCATGGTGGGCTAGTGATCGGTCAGGGGTCGGGACGTGGTTAGTGTGGTGGTGAGGTGTCATGGTGGGGTAGTGATCGGCCAGGGGTCGGGACGTGGTTAGTGTGGTGGTGAGGTGTCATGGTGGGGTAGTGATCGGCCAGGGGTCGGGACGTGGTTAGTGTGGTGGTGAGGTGTCATGGTGGGGTAGTGATCGGTCAGGGGTCGGGACGTGGTGGTGAGGTTTCATGGTGGGGTAGTGATCGGTCAGGGGTCGGGACGTGGTTAGTGTGGTGGTGAGGTGTCATGGTGGGGTAGTGATCGGTCAGGGGTCGGGACGTGGTTAGTGTGGTGGTGAGGTGTCATGGTGGGGTAGTGATCGGTCAGGGTCGGGACGTGGTTAGTGTGGTGGTGAGGTGTCATGGTGGGGTAGTGATCGGTCAGGGGTCGGGACGTGGTTAGCGTGGTGGTGAGGTGTCATGGTGGGGTAGTGATCGGCCAGGGGTCGGGACGTGGTTAGTGTGGTGGTGAGGTGTCATGGTGGGGTAGTGATCGCTCAGGGGTCGGGACGTGGTTAGTGTGGTGGTGAGGTGTCATGGTGGGGTAGTGATGGGTCAAGGGTCGGGACGTGGTTAGTGTGGTGGTGAAGTATCATGGTGGGGTAGTGATCGGTCAGGGGTCGGGACGTGGTTAGTGTGGTGGTGAGGTGTCATGGTGGGGTAGTGATCGGTCAGGGGTCGGGACGTGGTTAGTGTGGTGGTGAGGTGTCATGGTGGGGTAGTGATCGGTCAGGGGTCGGGACGTGGTTAGTGTGGTGGTGAGGTGTCATGGTGGGGTAGTGATCGGTCAGGGGTTGGGACGTGGTTAGTGTGGTGGTGAGGTGTCATGGTGGGGTAGTGATTGGTCAGGGGTCGGGACGTGGTTAGTGTGGTGGTGAAGTATCATGGTGGGCTAGTGATCGGTCAGGGGTCGGGACGTGGTTAGTGTGGTGGTGAGGTGTCATGGTGGGGTAGTGATCGGTCAGGGGTCGGGACGTGGTTAGTGTGGTGGTGAGGTGTCATGGTGGGGTAGTGATTGGTCAGGGGTCGGGACGTGGTTAGTGTGGTGGTGAAGTATCATGGTGGGCTAGTGATCGGTCAGGGGTCGGGACGTGGTTAGTGTGGTGGTGAGGTGTCATGGTGGGGTAGTGATCGGTCAGGGGTCGGGACGTGGTTAGTGTGGTGGTGAGGTGTCATGGTGGGGTAGTGATCGGTCAGGGGTCGGGACGTGGTTAGTGTGGTGGTGAGGTGTCATAGTGGGGTAGTGATTGGTCAGGGGTCGGGACGTGGTTAGTGTGGTGGGGTGGTGAGGTGGGGTAGTGATCGGCCAGGGGTCGGGACGTGGTTAGTGTGGTGGTGAGGTGTCATGGTGGGGTAGTGATCGGTCAGGGGTCGGGACGTGGTTAGTGTGGTGGTGAGGTGTCATGGTGGGGTAGTGATCGGTCAGGGGTCGGGACGTGGTTAGTGTGGTGGTGAGGTGTCATGGTGGGGTAGTGATCGGTCAGGGGTCGGGACGTGGTTAGTGTGGTGGTGAGGTGTCATGGTGGGGTAGTGATCGGTCAGGGGTCGGGACGTGGTTAGTGTGGTGGTGAGGTGTCATGGTGGGGTAGTGATCGGTCAGGGGTCGGGACGTGGTTAGTGTGGTGGTGAGGTGTCATGGTGGGGTAATGATCGGTCAGGGGTTGGGACGTGGTTAGTGTGGTGGTGAGGTGTCATGGTGGGGTAGTGATTGGTCAGGGGTCGGGACGTGGTTAGTGTGGTGGTGAAGTATCATGGTGGGCTAGTGATCGGTCAGGGGTCGGGACGTGGTTAGTGTGGTGGTGAGGTGTCATGGTGGGGTAGTGATCGGCCAGGGGTCGGGACGTGGTTAGTGTGGTGGTGAGGTGTCATGGTGGGGTAGTGATCGGCCAGGGGTCGGGACGTGGTTAGTGTGGTGGTGAGGTGTCATGGTGGGGTAGTGATCGGTCAGGGGTCGGGACGTGGTTAGTGTGGTGGTGAGGTGTCATGGTGGGGTAGTGATCGGCCAGGGGTCGGGACGTGGTTAGTGTGGTGGTGAGGTGTCATGGTGGGGTAGTGATCGGTCAGGGGTCGGGACGTGGTTAGTGTGGTGGTGGGGTGGTGGGGTGGGGTAGTGATCGGCCAGGGGTCGGGACGTGGTTAGTGTGGTGGTGAGGTGTCATGGTGGGGGTAGTGATCGGCCAGGGGTCGGGACGTGGTTAGTGTGGTGGTGAGGTGTCATGGTGGGGGTAGTGATCGGTCAGGGGTCGGGACGTGGTTAGTGTGGTGGTGAAGTATCATGGTGGGGTAGTGATTGGTCAGGGGTCGGAACGTGGTTAGTGTGGTGGTGAGGTGGTGAGGTGGGGTAGTGATCGGTCAGGGGTCGGGACGTGGTTAGTGTGGTGGTGAGGTGTCATGGTGGGGTAGTGATCGGTCAGGGGTTGGGACGTGGTTAGTGTGGTGGTGAGGTGTCATGGTGGGCTAGTGATCGGCCAGGGGTCGGGACGTGGTTAGTGTGGTGGTGGGGTGTCATGGTGGGGTAGTGATCGGTCAGGGGTCGGGACGTGGTTAGTGTGGTGGTGAGGTGTCATGGTGGGGTAGTGATCGGTCAGGGGTTGGGACGTGGTTAGTGTGGTGGTGAGGTGTCATGGTGGGCTAGTGATCGGCCAGGGGTCGGGACGTGGTTAGTGTGGTGGTGGGGTGTCATGGTGGGGTAGTGATCGGTCAGGGGTCGGAACGTGGTTAGTGTGGTGGTGAGGTGGTGAGGTGGGGTAGTGATCGGTCAGGGGTCGGGACGTGGTTAGTGTGGTGGTGAGGTGTCATGGTGGGGTAGTGATCGGTCAGGGGTTGGGACGTGGTTAGTGTGGTGGTGAGGTGTCATGGTGGGCTAGTGATCGGCCAGGGGTCGGGACGTGGTTAGTGTGGTGGTGGGGTGTCATGGTGGGGTAGTGATCGGTCAGGGGTCGGGACGTGGTTAGTGTGGTGGTGGGGTGGTGAGGTGGGGTAGTGATCGGTCAGGGGTTGGGACGTGGTTAGTGTGGTGGTGGGGTGGTGAGGTGGGGTAGTGATCGGTCAGGGGTCGGGACGTGGTTAGTGTGGTGGTGGGGTGTCATGGTGGGCTGGTGATCGGTCAGGGGTCGGGACGTGGTTAGTGTGGTGGTGAAGTATCATGGTGGGGTAGTGATCGGTCAGGGATCGGGACGTGGTTAGTGTGGTGGTGGGGTGTCATGGTGGGGTAGTGATCGGTCAGGGGTCGGGACGTGGTTAGTGTGGTGGTGAGGTGTCATGGTGGGGTAGTGATCGGTCAGGGGTTGGGACGTGGTTAGTGTGGTGGTGAGGTGGTGAGGTGGGGTAGTGATCGGTCAGGGGTCGGGACGTGGTTAGTGTGGTGGTGAGGTCATGGTGGGGTAGTGATCGGTCAGGGGTTGGGACGTGGTTAGTGTGGTGGTGAAGTGGTGAGGTGGGGTAGTGATCGGTCAGGGGTCGGGACGTGGTTAGTGTGGTGGTGAGGTGTCATGGTGGGGTAGTGATCGGTCAGGGGTTGGGACGTGGTTAGTGTGGTGGTGAGGTGGTGAGGTGGGGTAGTGATCGGTCAGGGGTCGGGACGTGGTTAGTGTGGTGGTGAGGTGTCATGGTGGGGTAGTGATCGGTCAGGGGTTGGGACGTGGTTAGTGTGGTGGTGAGGTGTCATGGTGGGGTAGTGATCGGTCAGGGGTTGGGACGTGGTTAGTGTGGTGGTGAGGTGTCATGGTGGGCTAGTGATCGGTCAGGGGTTGGAACGTGGTTAGTGTGGTGGTGAGGTGTCATGGTGGGGTAGTGATCGGTCAGGGGTTGGGACGTGGTTAGTGTGGTGGTGAGGTGTCATGGTGGGGTAGTGATCGGTCAGGGGTTGGAACGTGGTTAGTGTGGTGGTGAGGTGTCATGGTGGGGTAGTGATCGGTCAGGGGTCGGGACGTGGTTAGTGTGGTGGTGAGGTGTCATGGTGGGGTAGTGATCGGTCAGGGGTCGGGACGTGGTTAGTGTGGTGGTGAGGTGTCATGGTGGGGCAGTGATCGGTCAGGGGTCGGGACGTGGTTAGTGTGGTGGTGAGGTGTCATGGTGGGGTAGTGATCGGCCAGGGGTCGGGACGTGGTTAGTGTGGTCGTGAGGTGTCATGGTGGGGTAGTGATCGGTCAGGGGTCGGGACGTGGTTAGTGTGGTGGTGAGGTGTCGTGGTGGGTAGTGATCGGTCAGGGGTCGGGACGTGGTTAGTGTGGTGGTGAGGTATCATGGTGGGGTAGTGATCGGTCAGGGGTTGGGACGTGGTTAGTGTGGTGGTGAGGTGTCATGGTGGGGTAGTGATCGGTCAGGGGTCGGGACGTGGTTAGTGTGGTGGTGAGGTGTCATGGTGGGGTAGTGATCGGTCAGGGGTTGGGACGTGGTTAGTGTGGTGGTGAGGTGTCATGGTGGGGTAGTGATCGGTCAGGGGTCGGGACGTGGTTAGTGTGGTGGTGAGGTGTCATGGTGGGGTAGTGATCGGTCAGGGGTCGGGACGTGGTTAGTGTGGTGGTGAGGTGACATGGTGGGGTAGTGATCGGTCAGGGGTTGGGACGTGGTTAGTGTGGTGGTGGGGTGGTGAGGTGGGGTAGTGATCGGTCAGGGGTCGGGACGTGGTTAGTGTGGTGGTGAGGTGTCATGGTGGGGTAGTGATCGGTCAGGGGTCGGGACGTGGTTAGTGTGGTGGTGAGGTGTCATGATGGGGTAGTGATCGGTCAGGGGTCGGGACGTGGTTAGTGTGGTGGTGAGGTGTCATGGTGGGGTAGTGATCGGTCAGGGGTCGGGACGTGGTTAGTGTGGTGGTGAGGTGTCATGATGGGGTAGTGATCGGTCAGGGGTCGGGACGTGGTTAGTGTGGTGGTGAGGTGTCATGGTGGGGTAGTGATCGGTCAGGGGTCGGGACGTGGTTAGTGTGGTGGTGAGGTGTCATGATGGGGTAGTGATCGGTCAGGGGTCGGGACGTGGTTAGTGTGGTGGTGAGGTGTCATGGTGGGGTAGTGATCGGTCAGGGGTCGGGACGTGGTTAGTGTGGTGGTGAGGTGTCATGATGGGGTAGTGATCGGTCAGGGGTCGGGACGTGGTTAGTGTGGTGGTGAGGTGTCATGATGGGGTAGTGATCGGTCAGGGGTCGGGACGTGGTTAGTGTGGTGGTGAGGTGTCATGGTGGGGTAGTGATCGGTCAGGGGTCGGGACGTGGTTAGTGTGGTGGTGAGGTGTCATGGTGGGGTAGTGATCGGTCAGGGGTCGGGACGTGGTTAGTGTGGTGGTGAAGTATCATGGTGGGGTAGTGATCGGCCAGGGGTCGGGACGTGGTTAGTGTGGTGGTGGGGTGGTGAGGTGGGGTAGTGATCGGTCAGGGGTCGGGACGTGGTTAGTGTGGTGGTGAGGTGTCATGGTGGGGTAGTGATCGGTCAGTGGTCGGGACGTGGTTAGTGTGGTGGTGAAGTATCATGGTGGGGTAGTGATCGGCCAGGGGTCGGGACGTGGTTAGTGTGGTGGTGGGGTGGTGAGGTGGGGTAGTGATCGGTCAGGGGTCGGGACGTGGTTAGTGTGGTGGTGAGGTGTCATGGTGGGGTAGTGATCGGTCAGGGATCGGGACGTGGTTAGTGTGGTTAGTGTGGTGGTGAGGTGGGGTAGTGATCGGTCAGGGATCGGGACGTGGTTAGTGTGGTGGTGGGGTGGTGAGGTGGGGTAGTGATCGGTCAGGGGTCGGGACGTGGTTAGTGTGGTGGTGAGGTGTCATGGTGGGGTAGTGATCGGTCAGGGGTCGGGACGTGGTTAGTGTGGTGGTGGGGTGGTGAGGTGGGGTAGTGATCGGCCAGGGGTCGGGACGTGGTTAGTGTGGTGGTGAGGTGTCATGGTGGGGTAGTGATCGGTCAGGGGTCGGGACGTGGTTAGTGTGGTGGTGGGGTGGTGAGGTGGGGTAGTGATCGGTCAGGGGTCGGGACGTGGTTAGTGTGGTGGTGAGGTGTCATGGTGGGGGTAGTGATCGGTCAGGGGTCGGGACGTGGTTAGTGTGGTGGTGAGGTGTCATGGTGGGGGTAGTGATCGGTCAGGGGTCGGGACGTGGTTAGTGTGGTGGTGGGGTGGTGATGTGGGGTAGTGATCGGTCAGGGGTCGGGACGTGGTTAGTGTGGTGGTGAGGTGTCATGGTGGGGTAGTGATCGGTCAGGGATCGGGACGTGGTTAGTGTGGTGGTGAAGTATCATGGTGGGCTAGTGATCGGTCAGGGGTCGGGACGTGGTTAGTGTGGTGGTGAGGTGTCATGGTGGGGTAGTGATCGGTCAGGGATCGGGACGTGGTTAGTGTGGTGGTGAAGTATCATGGTGGGCTAGTGATCGGTCAGGGGTCGGGACGTGGTTAGTGTGGTGGTGAAGTATCATGGTGGGGTAGTGATCGGTCAGGGATCGGGACGTGGTTAGTGTGGTGGTGAAGTATCATGGTGGGCTAGTGATCGGTCAGGGGTTGGGACGTGGTTAGTGTGGTGGTGGGGTGGTGAGGTGGGGTAGTGATCGGTCAGGGGTCGGAACGTGGTTAGTGTGGTGGTGAGGTGTCATGGTGGGGTAGTGATCGGTCAGGGGTCGGGACGTGGTTAGCGTGGTGGTGAGGTGTCATGGTGGGGTAGTGATCGGTCAGGGGTTGGGACGTGGTTAGTGTGGTGGTGAGGTGGTGAGGTGGGGTAGTGATCGGTCAGGGGTCGGGACGTGGTTAGTGTGGTGGTGAGGTGTCATGGTGGGGTAGTGATCGGTCAGGGGTCGGGACGTGGTTAGTGTGGTGGTGAGGTGTCATGGTGGGGTAGTGATCGGCCAGGGGTCGGGACGTGGTTAGTGTGGTGGTGAGGTGTCATGGTGGGGTAGTGATTGGTCAGAGGTCGGGACGTGGTTAGTGTGGTGGTGGGGTGGTGAGGTGGGGTAGTGATCGGTCAGGGGTCGGGACGTGGTTAGTGTGGTAGTGAGGTGTCATGGTGGAGTAGTGATCGGTCAGGGGTCGGGACGTGGTTAGTGTGTTGGTGAGGTGTCATGGTGGGGTAGTGATCGGTCAGGGGTCGGGACGTGGTTAGTGTGGTGGTGAGGTGTCATGGTGGGGTAGCGATCGGCCAGGGGTCGGGACGTGGTTAGTGTGGTGGTGGGGTGGTGAGGTGGGGTAGTGATCGGTCAGGGGTCGGGACATGGTTAGTGTGGTGGTGAGGTGTCATGGTGGGGGTAGTGATCGGCCAGGGGTCGGGACGTGGTTAGTGTGGTGGTGAGGTGTCATGGTGGGGTAGTGATCGGTCAGGGGTCGGGACGTGGTTAGTGTGGTGGTGAGGTGTCATGGTGGGGTAGTGATCGGTCAGGGGTCGGGACGTGGTTAGTGTGGTGGTGGGGTGGTGAGGTGGGGTAGTGATCGGTCAGAGGTCGGGACGTGGTTAGTGTGGTGGTGAAGTATCATGATGGGGTAGTGATCGGTCAGGGGTCGGGACGTGGTTAGTGTGGTGGTGAGGTGGGGTAGTGATCGGTCAGGGATCGGGACGTGGTTAGTGTGGTGGTGAGGTGTCATGGTGGGGTAGTGATCGGTGAGGGGTCGGGACGTGGTTAGTGTGGTGGTGAGGTGTCATGGTGGGGTAGTGATCGGTCAGGGGTCGGGACGTGGTTAGTGTGGTGGTGAGGTGTCATGGTGGGGGTAGTGATCGGTCAGGGGTCGGGACGTGGTTAGTGTGGTGGTGGGGTGGTGAGGTGGGGTAGTGATCGGTCAGGGGTCGGGACGTGGTTAGTGTGGTGGTGAGGTGTCATGGTGGGGTAGTGATTGGTCAGGGGTCGGGACGTGGTTAGTGTGGTGGTGAGGTGTCATGGTGGGGGTAGTGATCGGTCAGGGGTCGGGACGTGGTTAGTGTGGTGGTGGGGTGGTGAGGTGGGGTAGTGATCGGTCAGGGGTCGGGACGTGGTTAGTGTGGTGGTGAGGTGTCATGGTGGGGTAGTGATTGGTCAGGGGTCGGGACGTGGTTAGTGTGGTGGTGAGGTGTCATAGTGGGGTAGTGATCGGTCAGGGGTCGGGACGTGGTTAGTGTGGTGGTGAGGTGTCATGGTGGGGTAGTGATCGGTCAGGGGTCGGGACGTGGTTAGTGTGGTGGTGAAGTGTCATGGTGGGGTAGTGATCGGTCAGGGGTCGGGACGTGGTTAGTGTGGTGGTGAGGTGTCATGGTGGGGTAGTGATCGGTCAGGGGTCGGGACGTGTTTAGTGTGGTGGTGAAGTGTCATGGTGGGGTAGTGATCGGTCAGGGGTCGGGACGTGGTTAGTGTGGTGGTGAGGTGTCATGGTGGGGTAGTGATCGGTCAGGGGTCGGGACGTGGTTAGTGTGGTGGTGAGGTGTCATGGTGGGGTAGTGATCGGTCAGGGGTCGGGACGTGGTTAGTGTGGTGGTGAGGTGTCATGGTGGGGTAGTGATCGGTCAGGGGTCGGGACGTGGTTAGTGTGGTGGTGAAGTGTCATGGTGGGGTAGTGATCGGTCAGGGGTCGGGACGTGGTTAGTGTGGTGGTGGGGTGGTGAGGTGGGGTAGTGATCGGTCAGGGGTCGGGACGTGGTTAGTGTGGTGGTGAGGTGTCATGGTGGGGTAGTGATCGGTCAGGGGTCGGGACGTGGTTAGTGTGGTGGTGAGGTGTCATAGTGGGGTAGTGATCGGTCAGGGGTCGGGACGTGGTTAGTGTGGTGGTGAGGTGTCATGGTGGGGTAGTGATCGGTCAGGGGTCGGGACGTGGTTAGTGTGGTGGTGAGGTGTCATAGTGGGGTAGTGATCGGTCAGGGGTCGGGACGTGGTTAGTGTGGTGGTGAAGTGTCATGGTGGGGTAGTGATCGGTCAGGGGTCGGGACGTGGTTAGTGTGGTGGTGGGGTGGTGAGGTGGGGTAGTGATCGGTCAGGGGTCGGGACGTGGTTAGTGTGGTGGTGAGGTGTCATGGTGGGGTAGTGATCGGCCAGGGGTCGGGACGTGGTTAGTGTGGTGGTGAGGTGTCATGGTGGGGTAGTGATCGGTCAGGGGTCGGGACGTGGTTAGTGTTGTGGTGGGGTGGTGAGGTGGGGTAGTGATCGGTCAGGGGTCGGGACGTGGTTAGTGTTGTGGTGGGGTGGTGAGGTGGGGTAGTGATCGGTCAGGGGTCGGGACGTGGTTAGTGTGGTGGTGGGGTGGTGAGGTGGGGTAGTGATCGGCCAGGGGTCGGGACGTGGTTAGTGTGGTGGTGAAGTATCATGGTGGGGTAGTGATCGGTCAGGGGTCGGGACGTGGTTAGTGTGGTGGTGAGGTGTCATGGTGGGGTAGTGATCGGTCAGGGGTCGGGACGTGGTTAGTGTGGTGGTGAGGTGTCATGGTGGGGTAGTGATCGGCCAGGGGTCGGGACGTGGTTAGTGTGGTGGTGAAGTATCATGGTGGGGTAGTGATCGGTCAGGTGTCGGGACGTGGTTAGTGTGGTGGTGGGGTGGTGAGGTGGGGTAGTGATTGGTCAGGGGTCGGGACGTGTTTAGTGTGGTGGTGAGGTGTCATGGTGGGGTAGTGATCGGCCAGGGGTCGGGACGTGGTTAGTGTGGTGGTGGGGTGGTGAGGTGGGGTAGTGATTGGTCAGGGGTCGGGACGTGGTTAGTGTGGTGGTGAGGTGTCATGGTGGGGTAGTGATCGGTCAGGGGTCGGGACGTGGTTAGTGTGGTGGTGAGGTGTCATGGTGGGGTAGTGATCGGTCAGGGGTCGGGACGTGGTTAGTGTGGTGGTGAAGTATCATGGTGGGGTAGTGATCGGCCAGGGGTCGGGACGTGGTTAGTGTGGTGGTGAGGTGGGGTAGTGATCGGTCAGGGGTCGGGACGTGGTTAGTGTGGTGGTGAGGTGTCATGGTGGGGTAGTGATCGGTCAGGGGTCGGGACGTGGTTAGTGTGGTGGTGAGGTGTCATGGTGGGGTAGTGATCGGTCAGGGGTCGGGACGTGGTTAGTGTGGTGGTGAGGTATCATGGTGGGGGTAGTGATCGGCCAGGGGTCGGGACGTGGTTAGTGTGGTGGTGAGGTGTCATGGTGGGGGTAGTGATCGGTCAGGAGTCGGGACGTGGTTAGTGTGGTGGTGGGGTGGTGATGTGGGGTAGTGATCGGTCAGGGGTCGGGACGTGGTTAGTGTGGTGGTGAGGTGTCATGGTGGGGTAGTGATCGGTCAGGGGTCGGGACGTGGTTAGCGTGGTGGTGAGGTGTCATGGTGGGGTAGTGATCGGTCAGGGGTCGGGACGTGGTTAGTGTGGTGGTGAGGTGTCATGGTGGGGTAGTGATCGGTCAGGGGTCGGGACGTGGTTAGTGTGGTGGTGAGGTGTCATGGTGGGGTAGTGATCGGCCAGGGGTCGGGACGTGGTTAGTGTGGTGGTGAGGTGTCATGGTGGGGTAGTGATCGGTCAGGGGTCGGGACGTGGTTAGTGTGGTGGTGAGGTGTCATGGTGGGGTAGTGATCGGCCAGGGGTCGGGACGTGGTTAGTGTGGTGGTGAGGTGTCATGGTGGGGTAGTGATCGGCCAGGGGTCGGGACGTGGTTAGTGTGGTGGTGAGGTGTCATGGTGGGGTAGTGATCGGTCAGGGGTCGGGACGTGGTTAGTGTGGTGGTGGGGTGGTGAGGTGGGGTAGTGATCGGTCAGAGGTTGGGACGTGGTTAGTGTGGTGGTGGGGTGGTGAGGTGGGGTAGTGATCGGTCAGGGGTCGGGACGTGGTTAGTGTGGTGGTGAGGTGTCATGGTGGGGTAGTGATCGGTCAGGGGTCGGGACGTGGTTAGTGTGGTGGTGGGGTGGTGAGGTGGGGTAGTGATCGGTCAGGGGTCGGGACGTGGTTAGTGTGGTGGTGGGGTGGTGAGGTGGGGTAGTGATCGGTCAGGGGTCGGGACGTGGTTAGTGTGGTGGTGAGGTGTCATGGTGGGGTAGTGATCGGTCAGGGGTCGGGACGTGGTTAGTGTGGTGGTGAGGTGTCATGGTGGGGTAGTGATCGGTCAGGGGTCGGGACGTGGTTAGTGTGGTGGTGGGGTGGTGATGTGGGGTAGTGATCGGCCAGGAGTCGGGACGTGGTTAGTGTGGTGGTGAGGTGTCATGGTGGGGTAGTGATTGGTCAGGGGTCGGGACGTGGTTAGCGTGGTGGTGGGGTGGTGAGGTGGGGTAGTGATCGGTCAGGGGTCGGGACGTGGTTAGTGTGGTGGTGAGGTGTCATGGTGGGGTAGTGATCGGTCAGGGGTCGGGACGTGGTTAGTGTGGTGGTGGGGTGGTGAGGTGGGGTAGTGATCGGTCAGGGGTCGGGACGTGGTTAGTGTGGTGGTGAGGTGTCATGGTGGGGTAGTGATCGGTCAGGGGTCGGGACGTGGTTAGTGTGGTGGTGAGGTGTCATGGTGGGGTAGTGATCGGTCAGGGGTCGGGACGTGGTTAGTGTGGTGGTGAGGTGTCATGGTGGGGTAGTGATCGGTCAGGGGTCGGGACGTGGTTAGTGTGGTGGTGAGGTGTCATGATGGGGTAGTGATCGGTCAGGGGTCGGGACGTGGTTAGTGTGGTGGTGAGGTGTCATGGTGGGGTAGTGATTGGTCAGGGGTCGGGACGTGGTTAGCGTGGTGGTGGGGTGGTGAGGTGGGGTAGTGATCGGTCAGGGGTCGGGACGTGGTTAGTGTGGTGGTGAGGTGTCATGGTGGGGTAGTGATCGGTCAGGGGTCGGGACGTGGTTAGTGTGGTGGTGGGGTGGTGAGGTGGGGTAGTGATCGGTCAGGGGTCGGGACGTGGTTAGTGTGGTGGTGAGGTGTCATGGTGGGGTAGTGATCGGTCAGGGGTCGGGACGTGGTTAGTGTGGTGGTGGGGTGGTGAGGTGGGGTAGTGATCGGTCAGGGGTCGGGACGTGGTTAGTGTGGTGGTGAGGTGTCATGGTGGGGTAGTGATTGGTCAGGGGTCGGGACGTGGTTAGCGTGGTGGTGGGGTGGTGAGGTGGGGTAGTGATCGGTCAGGGGTCGGGACGTGGTTAGTGTGGTGGTGAGGTGTCATGGTGGGGTAGTGATCGGTCAGGGGTCGGGACGTGGTTAGTGTGGTGGTGGGGTGGTGAGGTGGGGTAGTGATCGGTCAGGGGTCGGGACGTGGTTAGTGTGGTGGTGAGGTGTCATGGTGGGGTAGTGATCGGTCAGGGGTCGGGACGTGGTTAGTGTGGTGGTGGGGTGGTGAGGTGGGGTAGTGATCGGTCAGGGGTCGGGACGTGGTTAGTGTGGTGGTGAGGTGTCATGGTGGGGTAGTGATCGGTCAGGGGTCGGGACGTGGTTAGTGTGGTGGTGAGGTGTCATGGTGGGGTAGTGATCGGTCAGGGGTCGGGACGTGGTTAGTGTGGTGGTGAGGTGTCATGGTGGGGTAGTGATCGGTCAGGGGTCGGGACGTGGTTAGTGTGGTGGTGAGGTGTCATGATGGGGTAGTGATCGGTCAGGGGTCGGGACGTGGTTAGTGTGGTGGTGAGGTGTCATGGTGGGGTAGTGATTGGTCAGGGGTCGGGACGTGGTTAGCGTGGTGGTGGGGTGGTGAGGTGGGGTAGTGATCGGTCAGGGGTCGGGACGTGGTTAGTGTGGTGGTGAGGTGTCATGGTGGGGTAGTGATCGGTCAGGGGTCGGGACGTGGTTAGTGTGGTGGTGGGGTGGTGAGGTGGGGTAGTGATCGGTCAGGGGTCGGGACGTGGTTAGTGTGGTGGTGAGGTGTCATGGTGGGGTAGTGATCGGTCAGGGGTCGGGACGTGGTTAGTGTGGTGGTGGGGTGGTGAGGTGGGGTAGTGATCGGTCAGGGGTCGGGACGTGGTTAGTGTGGTGGTGAGGTGTCATGGTGGGGTAGTGATCGGTCAGGGGTCGGGACGTGGTTAGTGTGGTGGTGAGGTGTCATGGTGGGGTAGTGATCGGTCAGGGGTCGGGACGTGGTTAGTGTGGTGGTGAGGTGTCATGTTGGGGTAGTGATCGGTCAGGGGTCGGGACGTGGTTAGTGTGTTGGTGAGGTGTCATGGTGGGGTAGTGATCGGTCAGGGGTCGGGACGTGGTTAGTGTGTTGGTGAGGTGTCATGGTGGGGTAGTGATCGGTCAGGGGTCGGGACGTGGTTAGTGTGGTGGTGAGGTGTCGTGGTGGGGTAGTGATCGGTCAGGGGTCGGGACGTGGTTAGTGTGGTGGTGAGGTGTCATGGTGGGGTAGTGATCGGCCAGGGGTCGGGACGTGGTTAGTGTGGTGGTGAGGTGTCATGGTGGGGTAGTGATCGGCCAGGGGTCGGGACGTGGTTAGTGTGGTGGTGAGGTGTCATGGTGGGGTAGTGATCGGTCAGGGGTTGGGACGTGGTTAGTGTGGTGGTGAGGTGTCATGGTGGGGTAGTGATCGGTCAGGGGTCGGGACGTGGTTAGTGTGGTGGTGGGGTGGTGAGGTGGGGTAGTGATCGGTCAGGGGTCGGGACGTGGTTAGTGTGGTGGTGAGGTGTCATGGTGGGGTAGTGATCGGCCAGGGGTCGGGACGTGGTTAGTGTGGTGGTGAGGTGTCATGGTGGGGTAGTGATCGGTCAGGGGTCGGGACGTGGTTAGTGTGGTGGTGGGGTGGTGATGTGGGGTAGTGATCGGTCAGGGGTCGGGACGTGGTTAGTGTGGTGGTGAGGTGTCATGGTGGGGTAGTGATCGGTCAGGGGTCGGGACGTGGTTAGTGTGGTGGTGGGGTGGTGAGGTGGGGTAGTGATCGGTCAGGGGTCGGGACGTGGTTAGTGTGGTGGTGAAGTGTCATGGTGGGGTAGTGATCGGTCAGGGGTCGGGACGTGGTTAGTGTGGTGGTGAGGTGTCATGGTGGGGGTAGTGATCGGCCAGGGGTCGGGACGTGGTTAAAGTGTGGTGGTGAGGTGTCATGGTGGGGTAGCGATCGGTCAGGGGTCGGGACGTGGTTAGTGTGGTGGTGGGGTGGTGAGGTGGGGTAGTGATCGGCCAGGGGTCGGGACGTGGTTAGTGTGGTGGTGAGGTGTCATGGTGGGGTAGTGATGGGTCAGGGGTCGGGACGTGGTTAGTGTGGTGGTGAAGTATCATGGTGGGGTAGTGATCGGCCAGGGGTCGGGACGTGGTTAGTGTGGTGGTGAGGTGTCATGGTGGGGTAGTGATCGGTCAGGGGTCGGGACGTGGTTAGTGTGGTGGTGAGGTGTCATGGTGGGGTAGTGATCGGTCAGGGGTCGGGACGTGGTTAGTGTGGTGGTGAAGTGTCATGGTGGGGTAGTGATCGGTCAGGGGTCGGGACGTGGTTAGTGTGGTGGTGAGGTGTCATGGTGGGGTAGTGATCGGTCAGGGGTCGGGACGTGGTTAGTGTGGTGGTGAAGTGTCATGGTGGGGTAGTGATCGGTCAGGGGTCGGGACGTGGTTAGTGTGGTGGTGAGGTGTCATGGTGGGGTAGTGATCGGTCAGGGGTCGGGACGTGGTTAGTGTGGTGGTGAGGTGTCATGGTGGGGTAGTGATCGGTCAGGGGTCGGGACGTGGTTAGTGTGGTGGTGAAGTGTCATGGGGGGTAGTGATCGGTCAGGGGTCGGGACGTGGTTAGTGTGGTGGTGAGGTGTCATGGTGGGGTAGTGATCGGCCAGGGGTCGGGACGTGGTTAGTGTGGTGGTGGGGTGGTGAGGTGGGGTAGTGATCGGTCAGGGGTCGGGACGTGGTTAAAGTGTGGTGGTGAGGTGTCATGGTGGGGTAGTGATCGGTCAGGGGTCGGGACGTGGTTAGTGTGGTGGTGAGGTGTCATGGTGGGGTAGTGATCGGTCAGGGGTCGGGACGTGGTTAGTGTGGTGGTGAGGTGTCATGGTGGGGTAGTGATCGGTCAGGGGTCGGGACGTGGTGTGTGGTGGTGAGGTG
Organism: Chirona hameri; assembly: GCA_036785665.1. Taxonomy (NCBI): domain Eukaryota; kingdom Metazoa; phylum Arthropoda; class Thecostraca; order Balanomorpha; family Balanidae; genus Chirona; species Chirona hameri. The sequence continues at coordinate 80,092 of JAXIVJ010000267.1, read as the reverse complement.
TCATGGTGGGGTAGTGATCGGTCAGGGGTCGGAACGTGGTTAGTGTGGTGGTGAGGTGTCATGGTGGGGTAGTGATCGGCCAGGGGTCGGGACGTGGTTAGTGTGGTGGTGGGGTGGTGAGGTGGGGTAGTGATCGGCCAGAGGTCGGGACGTGGTTAGTGTGGTGGTGGGGTGGTGATGTGGGGTAGTGATCGGTCAGGGGTCGGGACGTGGTTAGTGTGGTGGTGAGGTGTCATGGTGGGGTAGTGATCGGTCAGGGGTCGGGACGTGGTTAGTGTGGTGGTGAGGTGTCATGGTGGGGTAGTGATTGGTCAGGGGTCGGGAAGGTGGGGTAGTGATCGGCCAGGGGTCGGGACGTGGTTAGTGTGGTGGTGAGGTGTCATGGTGGGGTAGTGATCGGTCAGGGGTCGGGACGTGGTTAGTGTGGTGGTGAGGTGTCATGGTGGGGTAGTGATCGGTCAGGTGTCGGGACGTGGTTAGTGTGGTGGTGAGGTGTCATGGTGGGGTAGTGATCGGTCAGGGATCGGGACGTGGTTAGTGTGGTCGTGAGGTGTCATGGTGGGGTAGTGATCGGTCAGGGGTCGGGACGTGGTTAGTGTGGTGGTGAGGTGTCATGGTGGGGTAGTGATCGGTCAGGGATCGGGACGTGGTTAGTGTGGTGGTGAGGTGTCATGGTGGGGTAGTGATCGGTCAGGGGTCGGGACGTGGTTAGTGTGGTGGTGGGGTGGTGAGGTGGGGTAGCGATCGGTCAGGGGTCGGGACGTGGTTAGTGTGGTGGTGAGGTGTCATGGTGGGGTAGTGATCGGCCAGGGGTCGGGACGTGGTTAGTGTGGTGGTGAGGTGTCATGGTGGGGTAGTGATCGGTCAGGGGTCGGGACGTGGTTAGTGTGGTGGTGGGGTGGTGAGGTGGGGTAGTGATCGGTCAGGGGTCGGGACGTGGTTAGTGTGGTGGTGAGGTGTCATGGTGGGGTAGTGATCGGTCAGGGGTCGGGACGTGGTTAGTGTGGTGGTGAGGTGTCATGGTAGGGTAGTGATCGGCCAGGGGTCGGGACGTGGTTAGTGTGGTGGTGAGGTGTCATGATGGGGTAGTGATCGGCCAGGGGTCGGGACGTGGTTAGTGTGGTGGTGGGGTGGTGAGGTGGGGTAGTGATCGGCCAGGGGTCGGGACGTGGTTAGTGTGGTGGTGAGGTGTCATGGTGGGGTAGTGATCGGTCAGGGGTCGGGACGTGGTTAGTGTGGTGGTGGGGTGGTGAGGTGGGGTAGTGATCGGTCAGGGGTCGGGACGTGGTTAGTGTGGTGGTGAGGTGTCATGGTGGGGTAGTGATCGGTCAGGGGTCGGGACGTGGTTAGTGTGGTGGTGGGGTGTCATGGTGGGGTAGTGATCGGTCAGGGGTTGGGACGTGGTTAGTGTGGTGGTGAGGTGTCATGGTGGGGTAGTGATTGGTCAGGGGTCGGGACGTGGTTAGTGTGGTGGTGAGGTGTCATGGTGGGGGTAGTGATCGGCCAGGGGTCGGGACGTGGTTAAAGTGTGGTGGTGAGGTGTCATGGTGGGGTAGTGATCGGTCAGGGGTCGGGACGTGGTTAGTGTGGTGGTGGGGTGGTGAGGTGGGGTAGTGATCGGCCAGTGATCGGGACGTGGTTAGTGTGGTGGTGAGGTGTCATGGTGGGGGTAGTGATCGGTCAGGGGTCGGGACGTGGTTAGTGTGGTGGTGAGGTGTCATGGTGGGGTAGTGATCGGTCAGGGGTCGGGACGTGGTTAGTGTGGTGGTGAGGTGTCATGGTGGGGTAGTGATCGGTCAGGGGTCGGGACGTGGTTAGTGTGGTGGTGAGGTGTCATGGTGGGGTAGTGATCGGTCAGGGGTCGGGACGTGGTTAGTGTGGTGGTGAGGTGTCATGGTGGGGTAGTGATCGGCCAGGGGTCGGGATGTGGTTAGTGTGGTGGTGGGGTGGTGAGGTGGGGTAGTGATCGACCAGGGGTCGGGACGTGGTTAGTGTGGTGGTGAGGTGTCATGGTGGGGTAGTGATCGGTCAGGGATCGGGACGTGGTTAGTGTGGTGGTGAGGTGTCATGGTGGGGTAGTGATCGGTCAGGGGTCGGGACGTGTTTAGTGTGGTGGTGAGGTGTCATGGTGGGGTAGTGATCGGCCAGGGGTCGGGACGTGGTTAGTGTGGTGGTGGGGTGGTGATGTGGGGTAGTGATCGGTCAGGGGTCGGGACGTGGTTAGTGTGGTGGTGAGGTGTCATGGTGGGGTAGTGATCGGCCAGGGGTCGGGACGTGGTTAGTGTGGTGGTGAGGTGTCATGGTGGGGTAGTGATCGGCCAGGGGTCGGGACGTGGTTAGTGTGGTGGTGGGGTGGTGATGTGGGGTAGTGATCGGTCAGGGGTCGGGACGTGGTTAGTGTGGTGGTGAGGTGTCATGGTGGGGTAGTGATCGGCCAGGGGTCGGGACGTGGTTAGTGTGGTGGTGAGGTGTCATGGTGGGGTAGTGATCGGCCAGGGGTCGGGACGTGTTTAGTGTGGTGGTGAGGTGTCATGGTGGGGTAGTGATCGGTCAGGGGTCGGGACGTGGTTAGTGTGGTGGTGAGGTGTCATGGTGGGGTAGTGATCGGTCAGGGGTCGGGACGTGGTTAGTGTGGTGGTGAGGTGTCATGGTGGGGTAGTGATCGGTCAGGGGTCGGGACGTGGTTAGTGTGGTGGTGGGGTGGTGAGGTGGGGTAGTGATCGGCCAGGGGTCGGGACGTGGTTAGTGTGGTGGTGAGGTGTCATGGTGGGGTAGTGATCGGTCAGGGGTCGGGACGTGGTTAGTGTGGTGGTGAGGTGTCATGGTGGGGGTAGTGATCGGTCAGGGGTCGGGACGTGGTTAGTGTGGTGGTGAGGTGTCATGGTGGGGTAGTGATCGGTCAGGGGTCGGGACGTGGTTAGTGTGGTGGTGGGGTGGTGAGGTGGGGTAGTGATCGGCCAGGGGTCGGGACGTGGTTAGTGTGGTGGTGGGGTGGTGATGTGGGGTAGTGATCGGTCAGGGATCGGTGATCGGTGATCGGTCTAACCGCCGCCCATTAACCAGGAGTGCCCCCGCCCTCGATCCCAACGACGCACGACACCTTAAGTTAACACCCGAGAACAAAAGAGAAAATGTCGCGGCACTCCCAGCTAAGAAATGGAAACAAACATAAAAAAGCATATGAAGAGAGGTAGTTTGGGTGTTAGATGTGGTGATATAAAAGAAGGCGAAAAGTAGTCATTGTTGAAAACAGCAAATGACTGCCCCCCAACTACGTCCCAGGATATCATCCTCACTCATCCTCATCCAGGACAGGATGAGGATGGATTCATTCACTGTGTTAGTAAAGGGGATATCAGTCATACAGGGCGGAGGACAAATTCTGGTCTATTTTCAGTTTTCTTGCTGGTACTTTGTGGACCCCACTCAGCTAAGCGTAGCTTGTTGCTGAGTAGGGATCCCAAAGCCAGCGCCAATCAATGGGTATATACCTAATGATATACCATATAATAATATGGTATTATATGGTAGGAAATGATAATGGATCGTCTGTGGATAATATGACAGGAAAGGTGATTACATGATAGGTGATATGACAGGAATGGTAATTATGATGTATAGGACAAATATGTAATCCGAGAATATCTCACATTGTTCTTTGGAATGAACATGAAAGGTGTTACAATCACGATGTATATGTACATTAGCATATTCTATATAGAAGCTCTATATTTATTCATGTAATGTGTTTTAACTCGTGAAATGTTGTTACTACACTGATATTACTAACAATTAAGTATTATAGTGCTGTCACTACCGCATTGTTTTCGTTATATTCCTCCAGAATTTGACGTTTGGTGATATTTTTTATAAGTTGCTTAGAACGGGGAATCGCATTAAGTTGTGGGAAAACAGATGATATTGAAGAGTTCCATAGACGTGGACCAAACCAAGCTATTGTACGGATGCGGTAAAGTTTCCTAGTAAATATTTCAATGAAGTGACGTGTTATTCTAGATCCACGATGGTTAGGCGGAGATAAATTGAAGAATGATCTAATCAAGGTTGGAGCTTCTCGGATAATGACACTATGCATTACAAGAATGGACTGTTGTTTAGCAATATCTGTAAGTTTAAGTAGCTGAAGTTTAAGAAATATTGGGTTGGAGTGGGCAATCCTATGTTGATTGTCAATAATCCTAACTGCTTTCTTCTGAAGAATGAATAGTTTATTGAGTAATGTTTGCGCCGAATTTCCCCAAATAAGGCAGCAATAATTGAGATAGGGCATAACTAGACTATTATACAATAATAGTCTATATTTGCGGCCAAGGAAGGATCTTGATCGCTTTAGTATGCCAATATTTCGGCTAATTATGACAGTTATGTGATCAATGTGGCTCTTCCACTTTAGGTTTGTATCTATGTATACGCCAAGATACTTTACAGTCTCAGTGTTTGATAATGGCTTCATTCAAGATTACTTTAATCTTTACATCTTGATTACTACTATTATACAGTTGATAAAACGTCTTCCTAGTGTTCAAGGAAAGTTTATTTATCTGAAACCATTTGCAAAGCATTAGTAAATTTGAGTCTAGCATATTTTGTAGTTTTACTGCGTTATCGGCTTCAAAGAAAATTGCTGTATCGTCTGCATATAACAAAGTTGATGCCTGTTTGCAAGCATTAGGAAGATCATTTATGTACAGAATAAAGAGCAGGGGTTCCAAAAAATATGATAGTTGTTAGATAGTTGTATAGATGATAGTTGTTCATCTGACATTGCTGAACCTTGTCCAATCAATCCACAGATGTCGCACGATTTCTCCTGTGCTGTACCATCGCCCGCTGTAGTGGTGCTATGACCTGACCTCACATGTAGCCTGTCCTGCACTGGTCACAGCTGACCTGTGACAACTCCTCTGTCACACCTGACCTGTGACAGCTGACCTGTGACAGCGGACCTGTGGCAACTCCCCTGTCACAGCTGACCTGTGACAACTCCCCTACCACAGCTGACCTGTGACAGCTGACCTGTGACAGCTGACCTGTGACAACTCCCCTGTCACAGCTGACCTGTGACAACTCCCCTACCACAGCTGACCTGTGACAGCTGACCTGTGACAGCTTACCTGTGACAGCTGACCTGTGACAACTCCCCTGTCACAGCTGACCTGTGACAACTCCCCTACCACAGCTGAACTGTGACAGCTCCCCTGTCACATCTGACCTGTGACAGCTGACATGTGACAGATGATCTGTCACACCTGACCTGTGACAGCTGACCTGTGACATCTCTCCTGTCACAGCTGACCTGTGACAACTCCCCTACCACAGCTGACCTGTGGCAGCTCCCCTGTCACAGCTGACCTGTGACAGCTGACATGTGACAGCTGATCTGTCACACCTGACCTGTGACAGCTGATCTGTGACAGCTGACCTGTGACAACTCCCCTGTCACACCTGACCTGTGACAACTCCCCTGTCACATCTGACCTGTGACATCTCGCCCGTCACAGCTGACCTGTGACAGCTGATCTGTCACATCTGACCTGTCACACCTGTCATGTGACAGCTGACCTGTGACAGCTGACCTGTGACATCTCCCATGTCACAGCTGACCTGTGACAGCTGACCTGTGACAGTTCCCCTGCCACAGCTGACCTGTGACAGCTGACATGTGACAACTGATATGTCACAGCTGACCTGTGACAGCTGACCTGTGACAGCTGACCTGTGACAACTCCCCTACCACAGCTGACCTGTGACAGCTGACCTGTGACAGCTGACCTGTGACAGCTGACCTGTGACAACTCCCCTGTCACACCTGACCTGTGACAACACCCCTGCCACAGCTGACCTGTGACATCTCCCCTGTCACAGCTGACCTGTGACAGCTGATCTGTGACAGCTGACCTGTGACAACTCCCCTGTCACACCTGACCTGTGACAACTCCCCTGTCACAGCTGACCTGTGACATCTCCCCTGTCACAGCTGACCTGTGACAGCTGATCTGTCACAGCTGACCTGTCACACCTGTCCTGTGACAGCTGACCTGTGACAGCTGACCTGTGACATCTCCCATGTCACAGCTGACCTGTGACAGCTGACCTATGACAGTTCCCCTGCCACAGCTGACCTGTGCCAGCTGACATGTGACAACTGATCTATCACAGCTGACCTGTGACAGCTGACCTGTGACAGCTGACCTGTGACAACTCCCCTGTCACACCTGACCTGTGACAGCTGAACTGTGACAGCTGACCTGTGACAACTCCCCTGTCACACCTGACCTGTGACAACACCCCTGTCACAGCTGACCTGTGACATCTCCCCTGTCACAGCTGACCTGTGACAGCTGATCTGTCACAGCTGACCTGTCACACCTGACATATGCCAACTCCCCTGTCACACCTGACCTGTGACAACTCCCCTGTCACAGCTGACCTGTGACATCTCCCCTGTCACAGCTGACCTGTGACAGCTGATCTGTCACAGCTGCCCTGTCACACCTGACCTGTGATAACTCCCCTGTCACACCTGACCTGTCACAGCTGACCTGTCACACCTGACCTGTGACAGCTGATCTGTCACAGCTGACCTGTGACAGCTGACATGTGGCAGCTGACCTGTGACACCTGACCTGTGACACCTGACCTGTCACATCTGACCTGTGACAACTGACCTGTGACACCTGACCTGCAGGTCGTGTCCAATGGTGATTGAGTGGAAGACGGCCCGGCGACCGAAGACCAGCGTGAGGGATCTGTACGATAACCCGGTCCAGGCCGCCGCATACCTGGGCGCCTACAACTACATGCACAGAAAGGCCCAGGTGAGAGGCAAGACACGCACATAAAGGCCCAGGTGAGAGGACAGACATGCACAGAAAGGCCCAGGTGAGAGGAAAGACGTGCACAGAAAGGTCCAGGTGAGACTGGTGAGAGGAAAGGCATGCACAGAAAGGCCCAGGTGAGAGGACAGACATGCGCAGAAAGGCCCAGGTGAGACTGGTGAGAGGAAAGGCATGCACAGAAAGGCTCAGGTGAGAGGAAAGACATGCACAGAAAGGCCAGGTGAGAGGAATGACATGCACAGAAAGGCTCAGGTGAGAGGAAAGACGTCCACGGAAAGGCCCAGGTGAGAGGGAAGATATGCACAGAAAGGCCCAGGTGAGAGGAAAGACGTCCACGGAAAGGCCCAGGTGAGAGGGAAGATATGCACAGAAAGGCCCAGGTGAGAGGAAAGACGTCTACGGAAAGGCCCAGGTGAGAGGGAAGATATGCACAGAAAGGCCCAGGTGAGAGGGAAGACGTCCACGGAAAGGCCCAGGTGAGAGGCAAGACATGCACAGAAAGGCCCAGGTGGGAGGAAAGACATGCACAGAAAGGCCAGGTGAGAGGAAAGACATGCACAGAAAGGCCCAGGTGAGAGGAAAGACGTCCACGGAAAGGCCCAGGTGAGAGGGAAGACATGTACAGAAAGACCCAGGTGAGAGGGAAGACATGCACAGAAAGGCTCAGGTGAGAGGGAAGACATGCACAGAAAGGCCCAGGTGAGAGGAAAGACATGCACAGAAAGGCCCAGGTGAGAGGAAAGACATGCACAGAAAGGCTCAGGTGAGAGGGAAGACATGCACAGAAAGGCTCAGGTGAGAGGGAAGACATGCACAGAAAGGCCCAGGTGAGAGGAAAGACATGCACAGAAAGGCCCAGGTGAGAGAACGGCCGCGACTGCAGCAGGTCGGATAAATTTCGGCAATGAAGACGGACTTAACTTTTCGTTTGGATAATATTGAATGTGAATACTAGCACGGGTTTAGGTGTTTGTGAGCTAAAAATATATTCAGACACTACCACAATTCCTTATTGGTCCAAAGTTTAAATGAACACACCATAATTTATTATTGGTCCCAAAGTTCAAATGAACACAGGCAGTTTGATCAATGCATCATTTTGAATCTATTGCATATAAACAGTGTATGTGCGCGTGCGTGTGCGTGTGCGTGTGCGTGTGCGTGTGCGTGTGCGTGTGCGTGTGCGTGCGTGTACATCGATTTTACGTCATCTGTGAAGAAATAAAAAAATACATTTAGTCGATTTTATTCTTCTCTCGAGTTATAGCGAATTTAGTGACGTCACCAGACACGAGTTTTACACACCAAAATCAGCTAAACTTTAACATAACGTACAAATGCCATATTTTGAGCAAAATGCAATCCAAAAACGTCAAAGGATATACAATGGCGAGGGCTATAACATGGCTATCTCGGATTTGTGAAAATGTTGATTTTTGCCCCCCCCCCATTTTTTTGTTTGTTAAATCCCCACATTTTTTTCTTCTCAAAAATATTTTAAAAAGGAACATATGTCAGAGAACCACATATGGGCAACTATCATACCAAATTTCAAAATGATATCACCATTTTTGTGACTTATGGCATCTAAAGTATGGGTAACTCATGATGTTATTTTTAATTGCGTTTTGTGTTACTTGTATTGACCAGGTACATACAAATAAATACCAGCACTGTATTTCTGAGACAAAACTGGTCTAGAAACATGTCTTTTTCATTTATATTTACCAATTTCAAATTTTGACCTTCAGTGACCTGAACTTGACACTAACTTCACGTAAATGAAGTCAGGTGGTAAAATGACTATCACTATCGAATTATACTTGGAAAATAACCCATAAAATATGTGTTGCATGACTTTCGTAGATATGTTGCGCATAGTGACGTTTTGTGACCTGACCATGACCTTGACCTTTGCTAACAATCTCACTTTAGTTCATGCGGAATGTTTATCATACCTTTGGCAGCCCTTTGGGTGATCATGGTCGTAATCGAAGGCTTTGGATGGATAGTATGGCCCAGAAATTCAAATACGTCGATTTTGACCTTTGACCTGATCGTGATCTGACATTTGACCTCACTTTGACATTTGTTTTAGTATGCTTTAGATTCGTTTCATTGAGAGCTTTCGAATTCCGCCTTGTGCGTCTCGCTGTGATCATTGGTTCGGAAGATACCCCCCAGTCAACGGTGTTCTGCTGAGACCCCAGTCAATACCGGGTTAACCGGCGCACTGCAGGGGGTTTATGCCGAACACGAACTGCAGGAGAGTGTTGATTTCTGCCCCCCCCCCCCCCCCCACCGTGAGATCTTGAAAACTACACAAGGTAGCGACAAGCGGAAAACGGCGTTTGATAGCTTGATACAAATTCTATCGAAAGTATTTCAGTATTTTTTTTTTAGGTCGGGTCAAAATTGATGTCACCAGAGGTCATCAAAGGTCAAATTTTCCAGTTTTTTTTCTCTCCTGTTTTAGGATTTCGCTCCAGAAACTCCCAGATATCTCGGAAACTATGCTAGCTAGAAACAAACGGAAAAAATGATCGCCAGCCATTGAAATTTGCAATCGACAAGGTGTCTTCAAATTTGATCTCAGGTCAATATTTGAAGCTACAGAGGTCAAAAAAGGGGGAAAATGCTGTTTTTTGCAAAACCGTTTTTCGCTAATAACTTTTTACCTAAAAACGATAACGGAAAACTGTTTGCGCCATTGTGTTTGCCTCGTCAAGGCGCTTTGAATTATTAACCCTATTTCCTGCGGGGGGGGGGGGCAGATTCTGCCCATCTCGGTGGTTTTTCACTTGCCACTTCTAAACTGTTAGGCCTAGCCGCCTAGGGTCCTGCAACTTTGTGACTTTTCCCAAAATTGAATGGCGCGTGTTGTCAAAATTGTGAAAAAATCGGTCCAGCAGAGGCGGTTCCAGGCTCCTGTCTTGGGGAGGGTGTTACGAATGCGGTTTTGCGTCGCATACTTCCTTCGTGGTTTGCAGTGCAATACATGCGTCAGAAACAATTGCAATGCAATATGCATCATAGATACTGGGATTGTACATATTTTTGGGTCAGAGGCGCACTCAGGATATACAAAAATGGGAGGCGAAACCCTCCCTCAAATTAGGTCCAACTTCAAATTAGTAAGATGATAAAAGCGTTACGCGCATGGTGCCCCCATGTTTTTTCCTGGATCCGCCTATGCGCAATATATCAAATGTAACAATTGCAGCATATAATGCCGACATGTGACGTTCATGTCGTTCCAAACAATCACGAACAGCACATATTTTTCCCTGAAAATCCCCCCATTTTACATTCCCTGAATACGCCTATGATTTTTTATTTTGTTTTTGTTGTCTTTTGATATATTAAATACCAGTACATTTGAAGCTCAAACAAGTTTAGATCATGAAAATAGGTCGAGCCACATGGCCGCAATGACTTTAAAAAACACCCAAAATTGTCGGATTTTTTGCCCCCTGGCCCCTATTTTGAACAAAACAAAAATGTCGGGGTCCAAAAAGAGAGATCTTGTCATGACGAATCGAATGGCGTTTTCCCCATCGAAATCGACCGAGCGGTTCTCGAAATCTGGGGGGGGGGGGGCAGAATCTAACCCTCCCCGCAGGTTAACGTAATTCTGGCCGCCCGCAGGGAATCGGGTGAACATGGTGACCGTGTTAGGTCAACTTCAAAATTTGCCTTCAGGTCACGTGACCTTGACCTGAGGTCAAGACCCAAGAAGGTCATATTGCATATAGGGAGACGTGTCTCGACGAGACAAACACATTGCTGTCGGTTTTACCTCTCTATCTTAATTATGTCGCGAGTTATTGACAAAAAAAAGTGATGGTAACCTCGGATGACCTCCAATGACCCCATAGGGGCCGCTGAACAAAACTTACACTTGGATCATCAAGAATATCCTATAATAACATGATCCAGAAGTAATTGGACTAATATCATGCATATCCTTGAAATAGGAAGCATTTACATATTTCCCCATTGACTTATTATGGGGAGGTCACGAAATTGACCGGACCTTAGGTCACTGATATCAAAATTCCGAGATATACGAATTGTAAGTACTTATGCCCTCATGACACCCTGTAAGTTTCAAACAGATCGGTGAGAAAGGCTGTGGCACAACTGCAAACGTTTTTGGAGGTGGGGTCACTTGACCTGGTCTGGTGACCTGACCTGAGATGACCCGAGGTTCATTTTTTTAAAAGGTGTGCGCAATATGGCCGCCATTTTTTTCGCTTTCTGCGAAAAACCTGAGGGGAGGGGGGGGGGGGGGATCAACCCCCCTGCAGTGCGCGGGTTAAGGTCATGTCAAAACGTCAAAATTTGCTATTAGAATTTTAACAAAATTGTCAATAACCATTATGATGATAGATAGGTTTCTATCATTCGAATTATGTATATATGGGAGATATCGCCCGCTGAAAATTAGAGCTTTGCGCGACACCGAAAAGATGCCTGAGGCTATAACTCGAAAAACATTCGACGGATGGAGCTGACAAATTTCACAGCGTGAATTACGGCCCAGATAAGTCCCAACACGTAATTTCATCGAAACATGAGAAATAGGGTGTTATGGCTTGGTCGATCTAACATGGACTGCACCGGATGACCTCAGGTTACGTGACCTTGAGGTTACAGAGCGACTACAGTGCTCATGTTATATACCATTGGAAGCAGGTCGACGAGATGAGCATAATGCCGTTGAATTGGGCTCTGGCACAATTACGTGCATCGACCCCTAAGACGTGCTGGTGACCATGATTTTTCCAAATATAAAACTATAAATACAATATTTAGAGAAAAAAAACTATCTCCAATTTTTATCTTCGAAGGCTTGTGTATCGAGGACGATTCTGGCATGGAAAAAAACAGAATTTTAAATGGCCACATTATACAATCACGTGATTTTACCTAAGGGGGCATTCCACGACCAAACGTTTGACCAGTGCCTGACACCCGACCATTTTTGATTTTGTATAAAAATGGATGTATACTGTATAGGGTAATCTTATGCGTAGAAAACGACTGCCACAATCCTAGACCTCTCGGGTCACGTGTTTTCAAGTTATCGCCTCAGGCATTTTTGAAAGTTCACTGAGCAAAGCTAACTTTGATGAGCTATAACTCGTACACTATTGATTGCAGTTCCAAAAACTGTATATCGTTAAAATGACAAAGATATTGACAAATATTTGACTATCTCATTGTCAAAATTTTGATTTTGTGACGTCATGATTTGTGATATATTTTGTGGGTCATTTTTGGTGTTACCCCTAGCGCCCGAAAGTCTAAAATATTTTGACGTAAAAAACACCTTTGATCGTGGTTTGCTATATTTAGGACAGGGGGCTGAATCTGCTCCCAATTATCACGCAATTATTCGAAATTATAAATAAAATATTTATAAAAAGAACCACATCCATTGTATTTGTTTATTTATTACATTTAAAAAAGCTTTCAGTAAAACAAATATAATGGATGTGGTTCTTTTTTATAAATATTTTATTTATAATTTCAAATATTATAATTGCGTGATAATTGGGAGCAGATTCAGCCCCCTGTCCTAAATATACATCCTAGAGACTCAGGGATAGTTGCAAATTATTCGCCGTGGTTTTAACTGCATTATTTAAAGTGAAATACTATTAACAGTGAAAAATATTCCCAGGGGCGTAGGAAGGAGACCGAAAAAGGGGTGACAATTTGAGTGAACGTGTGTAGAGGTTTTAACCCCTATAACTTGGATGACTTGCAAGGAAATGCTAAAATTGTCCAGAACCATGTTTCGATGATTCTGAGCCCAAATATGTCCATTTTTTGGCTTTAAAAAAAAGAAAACTTTATTTTCAAGTTTGTCTTCTTCAAATGTCCAATACGAAAAGAGTACTGCAAAACTAATTAACCATTGTCAATATCACATTCATCATACAATCATCCAATTGTGTTGACAGGTGGAGAGGGTGGCGGTGGTGGTGGCGTACGAGTCTGGCCGGCCGGCCACCGTACACGTCCTGTCTCCGGCCGACTGTCGCCACTACTGGTCCGTCTGGCTGCAGCGACTGCTCCGCTACAGACAGGAGGTGGACGTGCTGTGAGTCTACAGACAGGTGGACGTGCTGCTCCGCTACAGACAGGAGGTGGACGTGCTGTGAGTCTACAGACAGGAGGTGGACGTGCTGTGAGTCTACAGACAGGAGGTGGACGTGCTGTGATGGAGCTGCCTGCAGCCGAGGGACGGGCGCTGTCGCTGCTAGGAGGAGGCCTTGTGTGGCCAAGACCTGAGGTATTGTCGATGTTGATGCGTGATATTGCTCACTGATATTGCCATTCTGCATGTTTCGATGGGATCATTGCATCATAAGTTGCCTTTGTAGCTCCGATGTGTCAGTACAAAGTTCGTTATTGGTAATAAATGCATCGACCCAGTCAAATGCTATAACTGGTGTACGAATCTGAGCATATCAACAAGACAAACTAATCAGCCTGACGTGACGCGAGTGGATATATTTTGACCTTTGTAGTCATCGCAGTACGGGGTTGGTAGCGAAAAAAAGGTAGCTCGTCAAAAGATACTTTTATTTGTAGTCGCCACTGAGAATCATACTACACGAACCATAGTAATTGGTCATACATGTGTGACGGCACGGACGTATCGCAAACACTTGGTTGAATGCCACGGTTCAGGTGTAGCATTACCCGTCGTATGGGTGGCTGCCGTCAAGGTTTCGTGTCACTTCTGGTGCCTACTAGGCAAAGACAGCACAGACATAGACAGCAAGCATTACACGACTCGTGATCCGTAGCTGGCCGTTACCAAACACCGTACGTGCTGAACGTGCGCACATCAGTGATCAACATCACACGTACTCCACCAATAAACAACCGCAGGAACCTGCGACGGCGGCCCCATTCAGGGCCTGCCGCTCCTCTTTAGGCAGCTGGCAGACGGGCTGCTATTGCCCCTCTTTAGGCAGCTGGCAGACGGGCTGTTATAGGCTGGCAGACGGGCTCTATTGCCCCTCTTTAGGCAGCTGGCAGACGGGCTGCTCGATCTTGATCTCCACCTGACCGAATGGCCTCATGTTGACGGCGGTGGCCACCATCTTCACCAACTTCCGCCGCTCCACGTCCAGCCCGGCCATGACCCTCTGCACGGGCTTCAGGGAGCGCTCCGCCGCCTGGGAGGAGGCCAGCAGAGCCGTGCGCAGCTGCCAGTCCCGCTCCAGGGAGGCCTGAGGTCACAGTGAGGTCACGGTGAGGTCACGGAGGTCACCCGGGGTAACAGGTTACATGGGATGGCACAGGTCAGCACACACGTGATTCATTAGTGATGTCCACCGCGGGGTGCGTGTGACTTATGGCTGCCAGGTTATAAGGTGACATGTGGCAACAGCGTCCAACTACGGGCTATATTTAAAATGATCCCAGCAGCTAAGAAGAGAGGAAGCTGCACCTGAATCTTAAAGCTGATCACGGACAAAGTCCCCGCCGTCTGATTTGCCTAATTTGTGAGCCCGAAGAGCTGTGAACTTTCAGCGGTAGTCTAACTCACGGCGTGTTTCTGGTCATGCAGCTCTGTAAGCTGCAACAGCTCTGTCTCTGCCTCCTCCATCTTCCGCCGGCTCAGCTCCGTCTCCTGCTGCACGTTCCTCTCCAGCTGCTCATAGAACGCCTTCAGTTCCCGCTCCATCCTACATAAATCAGGAGAACAGTAACGATACGGCGAAACGGCAGCTGGCTGAAGACGACCCGCTTCATCCTACAGACATCAGGAGGACAGTAACGATACGCTGAAACGGCAGCTGGCTGAAGACGCTCCATCCTATACAGAAATCAGGAGAACAGTAACGATACGGCGAAACGGCAGCTGGCTGAAGACGATTGTGGGCACGGAGGTGATGAGAGGGTTCCGAGGACAGTCCGTACGAAGTGCCGCCGTGTGTGCCAACCAAGTACAGTAATTACAGGGCCACCCTATACGATCATTGCCATGTGCACGACGCAGATGAGTGAAAACGAAGCATTCAACCTATCATGTGTTTTGTACGGTGTTTTGGAACGGTTCAGCTCTGAAATTGCTCAACTCTCGGGTGTTTTGGGACACACTTTGGCTAATCGTATACGTGTATTGCAAGGTTAGAAACACAAGCAGGCGCAGTTCACAGCATCATACATTTTCCTCAAACGTATCGTTTTGTGCATTCTCCACCTGAAAGGTGGAAATTCTCCATGGTGTCTGCTGATAACCATGAGCTTATACACTACATCGGGCGTTGCTGCGTGTCCGAGCGTGTTGTACCGGCGCCGCGGTGGGAGATCACCACGTGTCGGTGTCGAGGGTCGCCCCTCCCACGTCAGCGGCACCCGGCGCCCTCCCACCAGCCGTGGGAGGCGGCAGCAGGCTATCTGCCGAGCGCCGACACCCCGCGCCGCCCGACACTCGTCTGCCCGCTGTCCGGCCGCTCGGCTGTCGCTGTCGCGCTCTCATCCGTCACCATGTTGCCGTTACTGGGTATGGTTATGCTGGCGCTGGTGTCGCTAGGTGAGGGCGCCCGTGCCCGTGTTCCGCCCCGACTGCTGGCGCCGCCCCACATCGGCGACGACCCGCTGCCTCCCGACCAGTGGTTCACCCAGCGGCTGGATCACTTCAACCCGAGCGAGACGCGCACCTGGCAGCAGCGATACCAGACGAATGACACGTTCTACCGTCCCGGCGGGCCGGTGTTCCTGATGATCGGCGGCGAGGGCCCGGCCAGCGCCGTCTGGCTGGTGGCTGGCACCTGGATCGAGTACGCCCAGCAGCACGGCGCGCTTTGCTTCCAGCTGGAGCACCGCTTCTACGGCGACAGCCTGCCTACGGACGACATGAGCGTGGAGAACCTACGCTACCTGAGTTCGGAGCAGGCGCTGGCCGACCTGGCCGGGTTCACGGCCGCCATCACTGAGGAGCACGCGCTGCCGGAGGGCACCAAGTGGGTGTCGTTCGGCGGCTCGTACCCGGGCAGCCTATCCGCCTGGTACCGGCTCAAGTACCCGCACATGGTGCACGCGGCCGTCTCCACCAGCGCGCCGCTGCTGGCCAAGACCAACTTCTTCGAGTACCTGCAGGTGGTGACCGGCTCGATCCACGCAAAGTCCGGCGCCGAGTGCTACGGGAACGTGGAGCAGGCGTTCCAGGCGGTGGAGGCGCTGCTGGAGGACGCGGCCGGCTGGGCAACGCTGACGGAGCAGTTCAGCCTCTGCTCCAGCTTCGACGGCAGCGTGTCCAACGACCTCTCCAACCTGATGCAGAACCTGGCCGACCTCTTCAACGGCGTCGTGCAGTACAACGAGGACAACTTCGGCTTCCGCGGCGGCAACAAGCTGGCCAACATCACCATCAACACGCAGTGCGACATCATGAACGACGCCGGCTCGCCGCTGGACCGGCTCGCCGCCGTCAACGACCTGATGATGGACGCCTACGACGAGACCTGCCTCGACTTTAGCTACGACAACATGATCGCCGCCATGCGCGACACCAGTTTCAGCAGCGCCAACAACAGCGGCATGCGCCAATGGATCTACCAGACGTGCACCGAGTTCGGCTGGTACCAGACCTCGGACGCCGAGGACCAGCCGTTCGGCCACCACATGCCGCTCTCCTTCGCCGTGCAGCAGTGCGTGGACGCGTACGGGCCGCAGTTTGACCAGGCGTTCATCGACGCCGCCGTGGCCGCCACCAACACCCAGTACGGCGCGCGAAGCCTGTCGGCCAAGCGCGTGGTGCTGGTGAACGGTAGCATTGACCCCTGGCACGCCATGGGTATCATCGAGAGCAGCGACCCCGACCGACCTGCCATCTACATCAACGGCACGGCCCATTGCGCCAACATGTACCCGGCGCGCCACGAGGACCTGCCAGAGCTGGTGGAGGCGAAACAGCAGATCGGCCAGCTCATCGGCAAGTGGCTCCAGGAGGACTGAGGAAGCAGTGTCCTCCGAGGGACGGCCCCGTCCTCCGAGGAACGACCACAGGCCTCCGACCGTAGTAGGGGGACGGATGCAAGCTCCAGTGGATCGAATTGCGCACGGGAAGGCTTGGTAATCCTTTGGTGTTTGGTGGGCGTGACTGATGCTCAAGGAATGTCGTGCTTGTTAAACATAAGGCGTGTAAATACATCTGATGGCTGACCGTGATGTTTATATATAACAGCACCGATCGTGATATCTAGATATGGCAGCACTGGCCGTCATATGTCAATTTGGCAGCACTGACCGTGGTATCTTGATATGGCAGCACTGACCGTGGTATTTCGATATGGCAGCACTGACCGTGATATCTCGATATGGCAGCACTGACCGTGATACTTCGATATGGTAGCCGCCGTTGCAGAGCGCCACCTGGCGGCACCAGCTGCGCAGCACCGCAATGAGCTGCTCCTGCTCCAGCTGCTCCTGCGAGAGCCGCTGGCTCAGCTCGGCGTACGAGCTCTGCGTCAGCTGCACCGTGCTGCGGTAGTCCGCCTGAGGGCACAGGAACAAGTGGTAAAGGAAGGGTATGGGACACAGCCAGGTCACAAACCGTGGAGCACTGAGCACAGGCCCTGAGACACATGACACAGGTTAGAACTCATAGGACACAGGTGGTCTGAGTTATAAGTTGCAGGTAACAGGGACACGAAACAGGGCAGAGTTCAAAGGTTAAAGGGGGACAGTATGAGCCATAAAA